>JAPCYS010003242.1:0-48373 GCA_028641055.1 Alopecurus myosuroides | reverse complement strand
ACTCGTTGGGATTCGACATCGTAGGTATGCAAGAAGTATTTGCGTAAGAATTCTGAAAAATCATGAATATTTCCGAATGGAAGTGGGAGGTTCCGCTAATGCGAATGTGTGTAATGTGAGTGGAATTAGTGGTCATTTAGATCTTTCGGTTAGTGGTTTATTGATGCTTAGGTAGTAATAGATGTTGTACAAGCAATCTAACATGAATCGAAGCATACCCTGTTTTGCCTTGTTTCTGATATTTTTTCAGAAAATGTAGAAAGCTTGCTCCTTTTCTATTGATTTTTGACATGGTCTACTTAGTATACATGCATGGATTGTTTTGAGATGTTTGAATATACCTAGTTCCGTGAACTTTTGAATGTTTTTACATTGTACAATTTTTAATATTGTGTAGTTCTTTGAAGGATTTGCAGTTTTGTGAATAGTAACCGAATTTGTTTTGTAATGCAGGTGATGATCCAGATAGGTTCACTGTTGCAATTGAGCACAATGGTTTCTTTACAGGGTTGCATGGTGACATTGAGTATACAGATGGCACCTTGGATTTCTTTGACAATTGCCACACTGACACCTGGTCACTACTTTGGATTCATGATTTACTTAGGCAGTTAGGTCGTGTAATTGATCGAAGATTGCATGTGTATTGGTCTATGCGTGGGAAGAAAATCATTGATGGTGTTGTGTGCATTGAGAATGATTTTGTCATAGTTGCAATGATTGGAGCAGTGAAGGAGCACAAGGTACTATCAATTCTTGTTGATTACACTGATTTTCTGCATCAACTAAGACCTGGTTGCATTGTGAAAAGAAAGTTGCAGTCCTAGAACTAGAAGAGAAAACTCCAAGCAGTGCCAGAGATAATGGAAA
The DNA here is from genome assembly GCA_028641055.1 of Alopecurus myosuroides. Taxonomy (NCBI): domain Eukaryota; kingdom Viridiplantae; phylum Streptophyta; class Magnoliopsida; order Poales; family Poaceae; genus Alopecurus; species Alopecurus myosuroides. The sequence continues at coordinate 47,503 of JAPCYS010003242.1, read as the reverse complement.
TGGAAATTCATCTCCATTTGTTTCTCTAGCATAATTTGAAAGAAATGGTAGGTCATCTTCTATAATTTCTGCAACCAAATTTGAAAGAAATGGCAGTGAAGCAGCACAAGATGGAGAAGATGTGCAAATAGATAGTGATTTTTATGACAATGATTATGACGCAGAAGATGGTGATGCTGACATCTTTGAGGCAAATGTGGACGAGGAGTTGAATGATCACAATGAAAAATGGCCATCATAGAAGTAGAAGATTATGCAGGCTTAGAGCATGAAGACTCGAGTCTGACAAGAGAGCAAGAACTTGAGCTGAAGTACAAATTCATTCAGTTTAATGCTCTAGTGGACATGAACATGCCAGATTTCAAGGTTGGCATGTTTTTCCTCTATTAAAGAGATAAGAGAGGGAATCAAAGCATACGGCATAAGGGAAAGAGGGAGGCTGAAAAAACAAGAAATGAGGCCACCAAGTTGGATGTGGTGTGTGATGGAGATTGTGAAGGTGGTTGCACATGGTTCTTAAAAGCTTCTGAAGATAGCAGAACACATGATTTTGTGGTGAGACAATACTGTGGTGCACATAGGTGTAGGGATGAAAACATTACGGAATCTTTCCGACATTTCCGCGGAAAAATGGAACATAATGAAAATACAGAAACAGTAACGGAATTTTGCGGAACGGAAACGGAAAATTTTATGCGGAAATGGAAACGAAACAACGTATTCCGGCGGAATGTCCACGCAAACGGAAATTCCGTTTCCGGCAATATGGAACTTTCCATTTTTACTGCATTGTGCTAGCGCAACCTTGTATGCCCAAAAATTCTTGTCGGATATTTAGGCCCAACCCAAAACATGAAGTAACCTGTCTAAAAAAAATATGTGAAGTGACCATTCTTAGGACCTACGTACTCGCATGTTATCTCCCACTCGACATGTTCCCAGCTCGTCAGTTCACCGCTGCACTAGGGTTGCGTTCGGTAGTAGGAATTTTGATGTTGCTAAAGTTGATTAGTTGTGCACACTATATTATATAATCATGATATATCCCAATATTTGATTTCATATTAGAAAATTGACAATGTTATCAATTTTCTTGAGGTCTCCTACATGGTTCAAGGGTTCTCTTGGTTCCGGCAAACATCTGTTTTAAGTTCCGTATCCGTGTCATATTCGTTCTGTATCTGGTTCCGATAATATCTATTTTCGTATTTGTTTCCGGTGTTTCCGTATTCATTTCTGCTTCGGCATAAAAATGTGCATACAAATGTGGCACCACTCAGTTCCGTCCATGTCCGCTTGATGACCCACAAGTATAGGGGATCTCAACAGTCTTCGAGGGTAGTAAAAGCCAAATTTATTGATTCGACACAAGGGGAGCCAAAGAATATTTATATGCCTTAACAACTGAGTTGTCAATTCAGCTGCACCTGAAAGTAGACTTGCTCGCAACAATTTATCAGTGGTAACAATTTTATAGCAGTAGTAGAAATAAAATAACATCAGTAGTAAAATAGTAACAACTGTAGCACTCGCGGAAAACAGCAGTATGAGAGGTATCGTAGACATAGAGGGAATGGATGAACGGGCGTTGCATGTATAACTCCCAAAATCTTACCTATTGGCCATTTCCTAGATCAAACGAACGACGGGAGATGAATTCATGCTTAACTCTAAAAGATCATCCCAAGGAATCTTCTGAGAGCCCTTTGGAACGAGCCCGACGGAAAATGGCGCCCCAATGGGCCATTTCGTCCGGAAGGCCCCCAATCCCGATTCGGGGCTGCTAGGTGATACTTTCGATCCGGATCACCAAATTGTAGTATGTGTCTTTTTCTCTACTAATACTAGATTTTATTGAACCAAAAAGTAGGTTCTCGATAAAGACAATTGTCGAGTCTAAGAAATATTTTATTAATTCTTGTTTATCGGATCAATCTTGTTCTACAAAATGAATTGTGTTTCAATGGATTAAAATGGGCTATGGCTTAAAGTTTCACCTGCAGCAGTGCATTAGGGCCTCAACTATGTATATGGCAAAACCTATCAATAAGATGAGACTCACTTACAACACCATATGCATATAGACAACACCACAATGTATGCTGCAAAAGCATACCTTAAGATAAGCCCCGTGTGTCAGGAAAAAACAAAAAAGAATGACCTAAAAGTATATTTAACTTTGTAGCAAATATTGCATCTTTTCTGCTTTGTGCACTATAGTCATAAAGTAAGTACTGCTCCCTCCGTTACCAAATATAAGATGTTTTAACTATTGCACAAGTTTACTAGATACAAACTAATATGAGTGAACATATACACAGAGAGTTGTCTAGATACATGTGAATTTGGAGAATGACTAAAACATAGAAACGGTGGGAGTATTATTATATTCCTTATGGACAACCTACAAACTTGTGGGTAACCCATAAGTTTTTGAGCTTGTTGACTGCTTATTGATAGGTGTCACCATGTGTAAAGTTGTCCATAAGGATGACTTTTTGCTTGTGGATTTTTTTGTGGCCAACGTAGTGGATGCTCTTCGTAATCATGCGTCTACTAACCGGTTCCATAATCAGTTAATGAATTTCTGTGTAAAGTTGTACAAGGAAATGTCGACTATCAAAACATCAATACAGATCACGTGGTATGGTAGCAGTCAGCAAACTTTTGAGGTTCCGCCGGAGATCAAAAGTAGAGCGGTGACAAATCCACAACACCAATCATGATGCTTCGGTATAAAAAACATCACACAGAACACACGGTACGGTGACAATTCGTGAACTGCTGAGTTACACCAGAGATCGCAAATAGCCAAATACTAGTACCGCGGAATCAGGATGCAGAAAAGCAACAATAACTTATATTAACCTAAACGTTGACTGACTGAAACATGGATCATACTCTTGCATCTTTTACAATCTGGCTAACGAACATCTTGGTTTGGTTTTACCGTGGAAGTCTTTCCTCGATGACGATGAGGTTGATCTGTATGGTAAAACTGTTAGACTTGAGATGCTCGGACTTTTCGAATTTCTCCTTTGAAATTAACCCGGGGTAGGTAACATAGGAACGTTTAGGCGCCTGACTTATCGGAATTGTACGAACATATCCAGTAATCCAGGACCTTGCAGTTCAGCCTCATTGACGAAACTGATCGCAACCTGCACTTTCACGGGGCGCAGCCGACAGCCGCGCAGAACATCCTGAATGAGAGAGGAAGAAACAGACATGAAGTCGGGAAACTCCGAGGTATGGCCGTTAGGGCATAGCTGTAGACCCAGCGATAGCCTCCAACCATGAAGGGGCATGACTCGAGTGACCATCCGGTGGGATGTCTAGCGAGCGAGTAGCCGACGATCTCGTGCAGGTGAAACCCGTTGTGCTCCCGGTAACCGCAACAGTTGGTGCCCAAGTCGGCTTCGACATGGCAAGCTCGCGTTTTTTTCTCTCTTTGGTCCAACTGATCTACTACTACTACGAGATAGGGTTGCAGTGCTGAACCGGGATTGGTGGATTGGTTCGTTCTGCCTAGTTTTTAGTTGATAATTAGTGGCGACCAACCAACCGAGATGTTAAAAACAGAATCCATCAATTCTACATGCGCGTGTTAAGATACAGAGTCGATTAGGGAACCACCGCTTATGTTGCTCACCCGGTGCGCTAGCCTCGTCCGGCCGTTCGCTCTTTCACGACAAAGATTGTTCGTGTAGGTACATGCTACGTTCCACGACAAGGGAAACTCTGGAATCTCGCCGCTGCGTGCGACGGCTGGAGACGCTCGCGCGTTACAACGCCATATGATCGTGGCCACATACAGAAATGCATGGGAACTGAGAGCATCACCTATGTATAAGATGGGACACACATATCTTGTGGATATAGTTACTATGTATAAGGTCTACTTTGCTATAATGTACCTGATACGTTCTAAACGTATCTATAATTTTTTATGCTCCATACTCATTTTCTACATATTTTTTCTATGTTTTCTTTTGTTTTCTATCATTTATTGGACTAACCTATTAACAAGATGTCCACTGTCAGTTCCTGTTTATTTGTTTGTGCATTGCAGAAATATGTCAAAAATCAAAATTCTCAGAAAATTCTAAAAAAATTCCACTAGGCCTAACTCCCTGGAAAACTCAAGGAGCCAGAAGCGTAGCCGAAGGTGGGGCCCATGGCCCCGGGGGGGGCACCATCCGCAGCCCCCTTGCCCGTGGGAGCAACACCCCTGGAGACCCACAACACTGACTCATGTCGCCTCTTCGCCCATAAGTTCACCCTTGACCTAAAAACATAGAAATAGACGACATAAAAACCCTCTGTTCTAGCACTCTGCCGGGACGGGGAAGTACCCCCGGTGCCATATCCATCATGCTTCGTGAGTAGTTCCCCCGTGGACTATGGGCTCATAGAAGTAGCTAGTTTGAACTCTCTCCCCTTGATCAATACCACGGTCTCATGTTATGCATCACATGACTGAGATCCATCTGATGTAATGCTATGTGTTGTGTTTGCTGAGATCTGATGAACCATGGAATTACGATTTTTTTTTTCATATTATTATATGAGAATCTTCACTTATATCCTTAGAGCGTTTTGATATGTTCGTGCATGCTATTAGATGTGTATGATTATCTTGATCATATAGTTGTATGCATCTACAAGAGGGAGTATTTATGCTAGATAGTGGGTTCATGCTTTCCCTACACCTATGCTCGAGTGACATAAACGTGGCGGGTGGGGGATGTTTTGTTGCCGATAGGGAGAAAACAGCGGTGCTATACGGACAAAAACCATTGCTTACATTACATATCGTTCTTAATGTAATTGTCTATTACAAACAAAGAAATCACTTAGATGCTGCAACTTAATACCAGAGTGATTTGCTGGATAGCTTTCTTGAGGTGGACTATTAGATATAGATGCATGTTGGATTGTGGTCTATATGCCTTGAAGTAATGTCTACTGTCCAGACATCGTAGTAAGGATCATAGATGGGGTGCCATGAGCCTACGGGTAGAGATGTGGGGGACGTGGTAGCACGACAATCCGGAACACCAGATTTTACCCAGGTTCGGTACGGCGCAACTAGGCGGCGTTCCTACTTTTGCAATCTCACTAAATCAGGGCTGAAGCCTGAAGTATACAAAGTACAATGTGAGTATGGATTCACTAACTCGGCGAGGATCAACTTCTCGACGAATTGGCTTCTAGCTAATTGTCTGTGTCTTTCTTCTCTCCCGTCCGGCTTTATATAGATAGCCGGGTTAGGGCTTACGGAAAGGAAACCTAGAATACTACGACAAGTATCTAACTTGGAAAGTAAGGAATCCGTCTTCTCCTCCAAGCTGCACCACTTTGGGTCGTGGTCCGGGTTCTTCTAGAATCCGGCTTCCTGCGCATCAGCTTACTGGGCCGCCCAATGGACTGTGATCCATTACCAATAGGCCACCCTGGTAATCCGGCTCTTTAGGCCAATGCCGAATATACCCCTAATTGGTATATATCCGACATCTACCATGTTAGAACCCGTGATGCATCCATGATTTGTCAATTGCCTAGCTGTAATTTGTTTATCCAACACTTGTTCTATTGTTTGGAGAGTCGCCATTAGTGAACCTATGAATCTCGGTCCATCTTTTACTATTATTACTATTGTTTTTATATGCTTTTACTACTTGTTTCCTTACTTGTATGTTTATTTAAAATTACATATGTAACTTATTCCACTCCGTTTTTCACCACATTCACCATCTTTTTGCTGAACCAGTGCATCTATACAATTTCCATTGTATTAGGTGTGTTGAGGACATAAGAGAAACATCACAACACTACTTCATCCACTGTTTTCTTGCACATTATGTTACTAACATCCTTTGCTAAGTGCTTTTCAGGTGTGGCTGAAACTTAGCGTCTAAGGCTTACAGATATTCTTTAACTCCCCTGTGTCGAATCAATAAATTGGGTTACACTCACGCTCAAAAACTTTTGGGATCCACTACACTTGTAGGTCACCAGTTGGACCCACATGTGTTTTAAAATAAAAGTATAAACATGTAAGAGAGAGAGAGAAGAGAGAGAAAAATGTAGTTTATTGCTTATCAACAACCCACAAGTTTATGGGTCACCTTTAATAAAGTTTCCTTATGGACAAGATCCACTATATATCTGGTCGTCTATAAGGGTAACTTTTTGCTTATGGATAGACCTTATGAACTACATAGTGTATGCTCTGGGAACGTACGGAAGCACTCAACTGATCGTTTCTCTTATGAGTTATTAGCACTGCTCATACAAATAGTTGTCGCTGGGAGGGTGACGCTGCTGGGACAGAAAATATGCAGACACCTCCCTCTAGTAACATGATTGACTCGCACTTTGGTCCACATAATTGTCAGGCGAAAATCAATTAATGTAGAGGCCCCCTGGTTTCTTGCATATTAATACCAGGGTCGGACATCCTTAAGAGAGAGGAGATACTACGGATTCAAGGCTTGTCCCTTCTCGATGTCGTCACGTTTCGTTGCCTTCTCTACCTCGCAGCTCGGCTCTCGTAGGCGGCGACCATGCGGACGACCCTATGTACAGGTGTATCGACATGGAGGCCACGGAGTACGGTGTGTGTCTTCCCCCTCCCTCTGCTCCGAATCTCCCGCATTTCCTCCGATGTTGGGTGGATTTAGCTACGGTTCTAGGCCGATATGTCGGGGTGGTTTTAGTTCAAGAACTCGTTGGGATTCGACATTGTAGGTATGCAAGAAGTATTTGCGTAAGAATTCTGAAAAATCATGAATATTTCCGAATGGAAGTGGGAGGTTCTGCTAATGCGAATGTGTGTAATGTGAGTGGAATTAGTGGTCATTTAGATCTTTTGGTTAGTGGTTTATTGATGCGTAGGTAGTAATAGAGGTTGTAGAAGCAGTCTAACATGAATCGGAGCATACCCTGTTTTGCCTTGTTTCTGATTTTTTTTCAAAAAGGTAGAAAGCGTAATCCTTTTGTATTGATTTTTGACATGGTCTACTTAGTATACATGCATGGATTGTTTTGAAACGTTTGAATATACCCAGTTTCATGAACTTTTGAATGTTGTTGCATTGTAGAGTTTTTTATATTGTGTAGTTCTTTGAAGGATCTGCAGTTTTGTGAATAGTAACTGAATTTATTTTGTAATGCAGGTGGTGATCCAGATAGGTTTACTGTTGCAATTTAGCACAATGGTACCTTGGGTTTCTTTGACAATTGCCACACTAACACCTGGTCACCACTTTGGATTCATGGTTTAATTAGGCAGTTAGGTCGTGTAATTGATTGAAGATTGCATGTGTATTGGTCTATGCGTGGGAAGAAAATCATTGATGGTGTTGTGTGCATTGAGAACGATTCTGTCATAGTTGCAATGATTGGAGCAGTGAAGGAGCACAAGGTACTATCAATTCTTGTTGGTCACACTGATTTTCTGCATCAACTAAGACCTTGTTGCATTGTGAAAAGAAAGTTGCAGTCCTAGAACTAGAAGAGAAAACTCCAAGCAGTGCTAGAGATAATGGAAATGGAAATTCATCTTCATTTGTTTCTCTAGCATAATTTGAAAGAAATGGTAGGTCATCTTCTATAATTTCTGCAACCAAATTTGAAAGAAATGGCAGTGAAGCAACACAAGATGGAGAAGATGCGCAAACAAATAGTGATTTTTATGACAATGATTATGACGCAGAAGATGGTGATGCTGACATCTTTGAGGCAAATGTGGACAAGGAGTTGAATGATCAGAATGAAAAATGGCCATCATAGAAGTAGAAGATTATGCAAGCTTAGAGCATGAAGACTCAAGTCTGACAAGAGAGCAAGAACTTGAGTTGAAGTACGAATTCATCCAATTTAATGCTATGGTGGACATGAACATGCCAGATTTCAAGGTTGGCATGTTTTTTCCTGTATTAAAGAGATAAGAGAGGCAATCAAAGCATACATCATAAGGGAAAGAGGGTGGCTGAAAAAAAACAAGAAATGAGGCCACCAAGTTGGATATGGTGTGTGATGGAGATTGTGAAGGTTGTTGCACATGGTTCTTAAAAGCTTCTGAAGATAGCAGAACACATGATTTTGTGGTGAGACAATACTGTGGTGCACATAGGTGTAGGGATGAAAACGGTACGAAATATTTCCGACATTTCCACGAAAAAATGGAAACAAAATGAAATACGAAAACAGAAACAGAATTTTGCGGAACAGAAACGGAAACGGAAAATTTTATGCGGAAACGGAACAACGTATTCCGGCGGAACGATCGTTTCCGGCAATATGGAACTTTCCATTTTTACTGCATTGTGCTAGCGCAACCAAAAATTCTAGTCGGATATTTAGGCCTAACCCAAAACATGAAGTAACCTGTCTAAAAAATATGTGAAGTGACCATTCTTAGGACCTACGTACTCGCATGTTATCTCCCACTCGACATGTTCCCAGCTCGTCAGTTCACCACTGCACTAGGGTTGCGTTCGGTAGTAGGAATTTTGATGTTGCCAAAGTTGATTAGTTGTGCACACTATATTACATAATCATGATGTATCCTAATATTTGATTTCATCTTAGATAATTTACAATTTATCAATTTTCTTGAGGTCTCCTACATGGTTCAAGGGTTCTCTTGGTTCCGGCAAACATCTGTTTTAAGTTCCGTATCCGTGTCGTATTCGTTCTGTATCTGGTTACGATAATATCTTTTTTCGTATTTGTTTCTGGGGTTTCTGTATTCATTTCCGCTTCCGCATAAAAATGTGAATACAAATGTGGTACCAATTAGTTCCGTCCGTATCCGCTTGATGACCCACAAGTATAGGGGATCGTCACAGTCTTCGAGGGAAGTAAAACCCAAATTTATTGATTCGACACAAGGGGAGCTAGAGAATATTTATATGCCTTAACAACTGAGTTGTCAATTCAGCTGCACCTGAAAGTAGACTTTCTCGCAACAATTTATCAAAGTAACAGTTTTATAGGAGCAGTAGAAATAAAATAACAACAGTAGTAAAATAGTAAGAGCAGTAGCAATCGTGGAAAACAGCGGTATGGGAGGTACCGTAGGCCTAGATGGAATGGATGAACGAGCGCTGCATGGATAACATAGGTCATGTAATAATCTAACACGGGCGTTGCAGATAATAATATAAAGCATCAAGCATGTAGGGAAACCATATGCATGTGTTCCAATATAGTCATATGTGCTCGCAATGATAAACTTGCACAACATCTTTTGTCCTACCAGCCCGTGGCAGCGGGGCCTCTAGGGAAACTACTGGTAATTAAGGTGCTCCTTTTAATAGAGCATTGGAGAAAAGAATTAACACTGCATGAACACACATGATCCTCACATCACAACCATCCCCTCCGGTTGTCCCAATTTCTGTCACTTTGGGGCCTCGGGTTCCGGACAATGATATGTGTAAAACAACTTGCCGGTATGATCAAGAAACAATATTATACTCATGAAATAATAACATGTTCAGATCTGAGATCATGGCACTCGGTCCCTAGTGACAAGCATTAAGCATAACAAGTTACAACAACGGCAGAAAACAATAACAATGGATACTAGGCACTATGCCCTAACAATCTGGCATTATTACATGATCAATCTCATCCAATCCCTTCCATCCCTCTCAGCCTATAGCGGTGTTTACTCACGCATGGACGGGGGAAACATGGATGGTTGATGGAGAAAAGGTGGCGGTGTCGATGGTGATGATCTCCTTCGAATCCCCGTCCCGACAGGGCGCCAGAACAGGAACTTCTGATCCCCGAATCGAGTTTCGGGGTGGCGGCGGCGCTCTGTTGTGTATCTGTGGAATATGATGACCCCCTCGCGTTTTAGGGTTGAAGGCAATATGTAGTCGAAAGGGGAGTCCGAGGGGGTGTGGGACTGGCCCACACCACCAGGCAGCGCGACCAAGGGGGTGCGCCGGGGGTGGTGTGGCCCCCTCCTGGCCCCTCTCCTGGCCCCCTTCTAGCTCCCGGGGTCTTCTGATGTTTTAAGACCAATGGGGTCTTTTCTGGGCATTTTCCCGAAAGTTGGTTTTTCTGCACAAAAACGAGACACCAAGGTAATTCTGCTGAAAACAACGTTAGTCCGTGTTAGTGGTATCCAAAACTCACAAGTTTAGAGGAAAACAATAAGAAAAGTGTTCGAAAAAGGAGATATGTTTTGGACGTATCAACTCCCCCCAAGCTTAGCTTATTGCTTGTCCTCAAGCAATTCAGTGACAACTGAGTGCGATAATAGACTTTTACGAACACATTTGTTTCATATGATGTAAATATACTCACTACATAAACAAGTGCTGAGGCAATTCATAATAAGATATATGGAAAATAAAAGTCACCCAGAAGTTAATGCAAACCATGAAGAGATGCCAAAAAACTAATAATAGACAACATGAAGTTCTTCAATCTACAAGATTGCAATGCTCATAATAGGGTATGATAAAGTGTACTCACTTGCCCTTAATAGTGGAGCAAAACATAAATGCCAGGACACCTCTGAAGTTCAAATGAAGACTAGAAATATAGATATCAAAGATACAAGCATCCAAGTTATACCACTATCAAACGTGTTTCGGGACAAGCACATTACACTAAGAATAACAGCCATGCTCTCAAGAAGGTGCATAAAGCGAGAAGGCGAAGACTCAACGTAAAAATAAAAGAAAGGTCCTTCGCAGAGGGAATCAGGGATTAACTCATGTGCTAGAGCTTTTTATTTTATTAAACATAGGTATTGAAAACATTTTTGAGAGAGGTGTATGCTTATGTCAACGAATGGTAAACAGACAATACAATACGTCACAAGCCAACTAGACTTCACAAGAGCGTCTCCCATAGAAGGACGCATCTGGGTAGAAGGTGATCCCTCTTTCTCTTTTGTTTACACAATTATGCGTTGACTGATAAATCAGGGGCAAAAAGAGTGAAGAGAATTTGTTGTATGAATTTGGGGCTGGGCACCCCGCTGCCGGCTCTTCTATCATTGGATAAACGGATGAAGCCACTAGTCCACAGTGTGAAATCCAATCAACAAGTGGGATAAAGATTCTCTATTGACGTCCTTATGAGCTAAAACAGGGGCACAAAACAGGAATAATTTTTAGCAAGTTTTAAAGGTAGCACACGAGAACTTTACTTGGAGTGGCACTTAAATACCACATATATAGGTAGCTATGGTGGACACATTTGGCAAACTTTGGTTTTTGGGAGTTGGATGCACGAGTAGAGCTCATACTCTGTACAAGTGGAGGCTAGCAATAGACGGGGAGCGACAATCAAGAGAGCAACAACTGTCATAATCATGCTTGCGACAAAACAAAATTAACAGGGGCGTAAAAATGATACAAATACTCTAAGGAAAAATAAATCATCAGGCTTAAGCGACTTTTTGTTTTCAGTCATAGCATGCGTGAGCATGTGCCAAGTCGATCCAAGCGAAACAATCAGAGGGAGATACCCCAATGTTATACCCTTCTATGAACAAAACAATGCAAGCAAACATTTATACGACATGCTATCTTATATTAATAAGTTGGAACTAACACGTGAGAGCACGAACTACTAAGAATCAATTAAATAACATACACCTTACATGACCGGACTAAGCATGTTCACACAACGATTATATGTACAAAAATAAAATAAATAGAGTTCATACCAGCCTCTCACCACAACTCGGATTGTCGTAAATCATCATTACTGCTCTTCACTTGTGGATTGAATAATATAGAATGATAATCAAGATCCAATGGAGACACAGAAGTCCGGTGAACTCTGCAACAAACTTTACAAAACCAAAGAAGAACAAAAAATATTTTTGGGTTTTCGATTTAAAACAAGAACAGAAAGAATCAAGCAAATAAAGCAAAATATTTTTGGATTTTTGAATACTAAACCGAAACGAGAAAAGAAAGAAAACCAAATAAAGAAACTAAAGAAGCAAACAAAGAGAAACAAAAGAAATATTTTTGGTCGTTTTGTGTTTTGGAAAACAAGAAAAATACAATAAAACAAAGAGAAACGAAAGAACCAAAAACAAACGAAAGAAACGAAAACATGGATATACAAAGAACCGACTGAACATGATATATAAATGAGTGTCATGTCGGTATACCTCCCCCCAAGCTTAGGCTTTTGGCCTAAGTGGACATCAATCATGGCGCGGGAAATATCCCCACTGTGGTGGGTCGTCCCTCGCGTGGTCGTACTCGGGCGCCCAAGAGGAAGATGAAGCAGCGGGCGCATAGTCATAACCGGGGTGCTGGTATGGGATATCCATGGCGTCATAGGGCTGGAAAAAATCAACATCGTCCCCCTCTCCGGCATCCTCCCCTTGCTGGGGGTGATGCACAAGGTATGTGTCCAACTCACTCTCAGAAAGCATCCATCCTTGCCTGATATTAAGATTAAACAAAAGAGGTGAAGGAAAAAAGTACTTTCCTAACAGTTTTAGTAACTCTCCACCTGGATTGTTTGGAGAAAGTTATTTCAAAAGATAAGTTGTGCAAGTGAGCATGGTAGAAAGAAACTTATGCTGAACTATGGAAACAAGATCAAGCCTCTCTATAGGAAACTGCATGTCTAGAGGGTGTGGCTCCAAACCATGCAAAGCTAGCAAGCGTGAGGCAATAAGACCTCCACAAACTCCGCCCTTCTCACGGTTAAGCGAGCGACGGTAAGCAATTAAAGAGCCAATATTATAAGATGATGCACGTGATACACACGTTCGTTGGGAGACCCGAAGAGGAAGGTACGAAGAGCACAATAGCAAGTTTCCCTCAGAAAGAAACCAAGGTTGAATCGACCAGTAGGAGGAAGGAGTAACTTCACAAGGTGAAGCAGCTGAGATGGCAGGGCGCACTACCAGTTCAGAAGCAATGTGGAACCTGCACAACACAATCAAATCACTTTGCCCTAACAAAGCAGTGAGGTTGACAATCTCACCAGTTTTTCTGAACACAAAGAGGTTAAACGTATGGTGTGGAAACAGTAGGAAAAGTATGAGACCAGTGTGAAAGCAGTATGAAAGCAGTAGGTGTTTATCATTATGAGGAAAAAGGACCGGGGTCCACAGTTCACTAGTGGTGTCTCTCCGTGAAAGATAAATAACATGTGTGGTGAACAAACTATGGCTGGGCAATTGACGGAAATGAAGGCTGCACCATATTTCATATGCAAGGCATAAATATTACTATGTGATTCATGCGGGCATTACAACAAGATACATAAACCGTTATCCAACTGTATCTATGACTAAAAATCCACCCTTCGAATATCATCCGAACAAACGTTGGGTATTAAGTTGCAAGCAACAAATAATCGCAGTAAGAAAAGTGTATAATGTAAACAATAACATCATCCTTAGACAAAGCATTGTTGTTTTCTCCCTAATGGCAACAGCACATCCTCCATCCGTCACGTTTCTGTCACTCGAGCACAGATCAAAAGGAGGCATGAACCCACTATCGAGCATAAATACTCCCCTTGGAGTTACTATCATCTACTTGACCAGAGCATCTACTAATAACGGAGAGCATGCAAGATCATAAATAACATAAGAATGGAGATAACATGATATATTGATAATCATAAGACATATCATTCAACATTCATCAGATCCCACCAAACACAACATGTAGCATTACATAAAGATGATCTTGATCATGTTAGGCAGCTCACAAGATCTAAACATGAGGTACAAAGTGGATAGAACAACCATCTAGCTATTTCTATGGACCCGTAGTCCAGGGATGAACTACTCACGCATCACTTCGGAGGAGGGCATGGTGGTGTAGACCCCTCCGGTGATGATTTCCCCCTCCGGCAGGGTGCCGTGGAAAGCTCCAGAACCCTCCCGATCTCGGGATGACGGTGACGATGGCCGCGGGTGTTTATCGGGTAAAAGTGGTATATCTTTAGGGTTTACGTCTCGGGGGGATTATATAGGCGAAAGGGCAGAGGCGGTGGAGGCCTAGGGGCCCCACACCACCCCCTGGCGCGGCCAAGGGGGGACCGCGCCACCCTATGGTGTGGGCCCCCCCGGGTCTCTTCGGGACTCCGTGGAACCTCCGGGATTTCTAAGATTTACGGTCTTCAAACTTTCCAATTCCGAGAATATTTCTAGAATAACTTTTTTGAAACTAAAAACAGCAGAAAACAGGGAACTGGCTCTGTGGCATCTTGTCAATAGGTTAGTCCAGAAAATCGATAAAAATGACATAAAGTGTATAGAAAACATGTGGGAAACAATAAGAAAACAACATGGAACATCAGAAATTAAGGATACGTTTATGACGTATCAACATCCCCAAGCTTAGTTCCTACTCGTCCTCGAGTAGGTAAACGATAAAAACACAATAATTTCTAAGGAACATGCTACCAATATAAACTTGATCATCAATAATTTAAAAGAATAAGTAAGCTGAGATCATAGAACCCCAACACAAGCATGATAAGTAAAACTTTAATAATAAAGCATAGAAATCACTTTGCATCATGAGAAGTAACTCAAATAAAAGATCATGAATAACAATGGAAAGAAAGATATACGTTTGTTTCAAGTATAGAGAGAACATGTCAAAGTGATGTGTCCTTCTATGAATAACAATGAAAACATAAATGTGAGGACACTTTCAAAGTTCATGAGGCAGACTAGAACAAATAATTAGAGAACTAGCAATAACACATCATGAATCAATTGATAATGTTTCTGGGACAAATGCACATAAAACTCAGAATGGCAAAAATGCTCTCTCAACTGTGCATAAAATTAGAAGATGTAGAGTCAACATAAAAGTAAAAGAAAGACCCTTCGCAAAGGGAAGCATGGATCACTCATTTTTAAGAGAGGTGTATGCTTATGTCAACGAACGGTAAACAGAAAATACAGTACGTCGCAAGCCAACTATACTTCACAAGAGCGTCTCCCATAGAAGGACACATCTGGGTAGAAGGTCATCCCTCTTTCTCTTTTGTTCACACAATTATGCTTTGACTGGTAAATCAGGGGCAAAAATAGTGAAGAGAATATGTGTTATTAATTTGGGCTAGGCACCCCACTACTAGCTCTTCTATCATTGGATAAGCGGATGAAGCCACTAGTCCAGGGTGTGAAAGTCCAATCAACAAGTGAGATAAAGATTCTCTATTTACGTCCTCATGAGCTAAAACATGAGCACAAAAGAGGAGTAATTTTGAAAGTTTTAAAGGTAACATATGAGCAATTTACTTTGGAGTGACGTTAATTACCACATGTAGGTAGGTATGGTGGACACAATGGGAAAACTTTGGTTTTTTTGGAGTTGGATGCACGAGTAGAGCTCATACTCAGTATAGGTGGAGGCTAGCAAAAGACTGGGAGCGACAAATCAAGAGAGCATAAGAGCCATAATCATACATAGCAACATAAACATCATTAATCAAAGCATAAGTGGTACCACAAATTATAAAACTAAATGATCATGGAGTCTATTCGTGACTGGTATGGTGTCAGCATGCGCAAAGTCAACCAAATAAAACATTCAAAGGAGAACACCACAAATTTATGCTTCAATATGACAAGAACAACTCATGATTCTTTCAATGTCACATTAAGCACTCTCAGCTATTTGAGGCTAATCATGATACTCAATAACCATAAGGATTTAAAACTAAAATAACATCTAGCATGATATGAAAAAGTTCTAGCCGCGGTCTATACAAGCTTCTACTTGCACCGTTAAAAATTCTACCTCAAGCAGCAGTTTCTTTTCCCAACAAGCACCATACAAATCATGCCTTAAAAAAAATATCTACATGCTTCAGCAAGAAGACATGATAGTACTCACTTAACACTACTAACAGATCTGAATAAGAGATGCAATGAAAAGGAGAGCTAAACAGGAATTTTTGCAGTAACTAGAAGAAAAACTAAGAATACTAACATAACAAGTATTCAACTGAAAAAGCGGAGCGTGTCTCTCTCCCAAACAAAGAGTGCTACGATCCAAATATATTAGTTTAGAGAGGAAAACAAAATAAACAAAGGAAAACAAAAGAAAAACAAAGAAAAACAAACAGACGCTCCAAGTAAACTTCATATGATGTGACCGAATAAAAATATAGTTTCACGAGAAGTGACCTGATAGATAGTTGATGAAGAAGGGGATGCATTGGGCATACCCAAGATTAGATGCTTGAGGCTTCTAAAAATATTCTTGTATGAACCACGGGGGCATCCCCAAGCTTTGACCTTGCACTCTTCTTGATCACATATATCACCTCTTCTCTTGACCCTTGAATACTTCCTTCACACCACACTCAAACAGTAATTCGCATTAGAGGGTTAGTGCAACAAATAAAAATCCATGTGTTCTGTATGGCACAAGTGCTATTTATACTTTTAAACATTAGCTACAGCCACTTATGTTTCATGAAGCAAATAAATCCACTTGACATCGCAAAAGAGCAAATGCAAGAAAAATGGCAGAATCTGTCAAAACCAGAACTGTCTGTAAAGACGAATATTTTCGAGGCACTCACGTTGCTCAGATTGAAAAACTTAAAGAACTAAAAAGTTGAAGAATTAGCTGAGGAATAATCACACAAAATTTAAGATCATTCTAATATTCCATGATTTTATGCAATTGTTTACGGTGGACAGCAGAAATGTGTTTCCTGCGCAGAAATCCGAAAACCAACTCCAACTCTCGTCAGAAACCTTACTTGGCACTAATAAAACATGAAAATAAAGATACAAAGGAGTTTATACAGAAGTATACAACCCATTGACTCAAAGAAAAGAGAGAAAAACAAAGCAAAAATAAAACCATGGGTTATCTCCCAAGAAGTGCTTTTCTGTAACGCCTTTTAGCTAGGCCCAGAAAAGTGGAATCAAGTCAAATCTGGAACAGGATCAAGGTCCAAATCCAAAACTCAAGAGTCCAAAAAATATCCACTTTAATGTTCACTTGTCCAAGTCCAGTCCACGCTTTCTGACCTAGTATCCAAATCCATCCATGTCCAAAACATCGTAAAATTGGATATCCATGATCCAATGGATATTAATCCTTGAATATAACGTTACCATCCTGCGTACATGCTTCCACCAGAGATGAACAATGAAGGTGAGACGGGGATGGCTGACGCGTGCGACGTGTAGCCAGCAACCGGGTCGCCGGCGAGCTGCGAGGACGGGTGGTCACCGGCGAGCGGCTGGTCTGGGTCGCCGGCAATCTGCAAGGACAGCGTGGCCGCCGGCGAGCGGCAGGGTTGCGTGGGTCACCGGCGAGCTGCGAGGATGGCGTGGCCGCCGACGAGCGGCGGGGCTAGGTCGCCGGCAATCTGCGAGGACAGCGTGCCCGCCGACGAGCGGCAGGGTTGCGTGGGTCACCGGCGAGCTGCGAGGACGGCGGGCTCCGGGCTGGGTCTCCGGCGAGCGGCAGGGTTGCGTGGGTCACCGGCGAGCTGCGAGGACGGCGTGGCCGCCGACGAGCGGCGGGGCTGGGTCGCCGGCAATCTGTGAGGACAGCGTGGCCGCCGGCGAGCGGCAGGGTTGCGTGGGTCACCGGCGAACTGCGAGGACGGCGTAGCCGCCGACGAGCGGCGGGGCTGGGTCTCCGGCGAGCGGCGACCATGGAGTAGCCGGCGGCGGGGAGAGACGAGCAGCGGCGCTGGTCTGGTACGGGGATGGAAAAGCATGTTGATGTCGATAGCATTAGCGATGCAGCACAGGTCCATTCGATTGTGGACTATCCAACTCTCACATCCAAGCCCATCCAATGCTCTTGGATCTAAGGTCCAGCTGAAGTCCAAATCCAACATAGCCCAATCCAATTAAGTCCAGCGTATTTCAGGTCCAAAGTCCGTGGACAGTTGAGATCCACTTCCAGATTTAAATCAAGTATTTTTCAAGTGGAGGGCCATTCAAATCAAGATTTGGAAATTCCTTAATAATGCATTGTATTTTATCTAAGTGAGTTTCAGAGGTTCCTCTCTTAGAACTTTTATGCTTACTATCTTCCTCAAATAAATTCTCAGGAACAATCCAATCAAAATTGTTTTCTTGGGCTTCATGCAACGCTATCAATTTAAAGGAGATTGGTATTTTATCCTCCTTTCATGATTAGATTAAGTTTTTTAAAGAGAACCAACAATGTCTACACATGAGCCAAGCATATTGAAACGATCAAAGACTTTTAAAGCTTCTATAGCAACATCTCCAAATTCTTTAAGCATAGTTTTTAAAATAAAGTTTCTATGCTCAACATCTTCAATGTTATTCACGTTGAGGAACATATGTTGTAATATGGGATGGATATTAACAAACCTAGCTTCTAACATGTGAACTAAAGAAGTTGCAGCAGTCTCATAATTGGGAGCAAGTTCTACTATGGATTTTTCCTCAAAATTATCATGCTTACTAACATGATCAAAGAATTTTTTAATAGTGTCCTTTCCAAGTATAGAACCACTTCCTACCGGAAAATCTTTCAGTGTATACTTAGGGACCAACAGGATGAAAAATAACAACAAAGTGACAAAAATAACAACTAGAATAAGAACTCATTTTTTTGTGTGTTTTTGATAAAGAGAAGAAAACAAGACAAAATAAAATAAAAGAAGGAAAACAAAAACAAAGTAAAGAGATTGGAAGTGAGAGAGTCCCCTTGCAGAAATTCTCTTCCTCCCCGGCAACGGCGCCAAAAATATTAGCTTGATGCGCGTGATACACACGTTCGTTGGGAGACCCCAAGAGGAAGGTATGAAGAGCACAGTAGCAAGTTTCCCTCAGAAAGAATTCAAGGTTGAATCGATCAGTAGGAGGAAGGAGTAACTTCAGAAGGTGAAGCAGCTGAGATGGCAGGGCGCACTACCGGTTCAGAAGCAATGTCGAACCTGCACAACACAATCAAATCACTTTGCCCTAATGAAGCAGTGAGGTTGTCAATCTCACTAGTTTTTCTGAACACAAAGAGGTTAAACGTATGGTGTGGAAAACATTAGGAAAATAGTAGGAAAAGTATGAGAGCAGTATGAAAGCAATAGGTGTTTATCATTATGAGGAAAAAGGACCGGGGTCCACAGTTCATTAGTGGTGTCTCTTCGTGAAAGATAAATAACATGTGTGGTGAACTAATTACAGCTGGGCAATTGACAGAAATGAAGGCCGCACCGTAGTGCATATGCAAGACATAAATATTACTATGTGATTCATGCGAGCATTACAACAAGATACATAGACCATTATCCAACTGTATCTATGACTAAAAATCCACCCTTCGAATATCACCCGAACAAACGTTGGGTATTAAGTTGCAAGGAACAGATAATAGCAGTAAGAAAAGTGTGTAATGTAAACAATAACATCATCCTTAGACAAAGAATTGTTGTTTTCTCCCTAATGGCAACAACACATCCTCCATCCATCATGTTTCTGTCACTCGAGCACAGATGAAAAAGGAGGCATGCACCCACTATCGAGCATAAATACTCCCTCTTGGAGTTACTAGCATCTACTTGGCCAGAGCATCTACTAATAACGGAGAGCATTCAAGATCATAAATAATATAAGCATGAAGATAACATGATAGATTGATAATCAGAAGACATAGCATTCAACATTCATCAGATCCCAGCAAACACAACATGTAGCATTACATAAAGATGATCTTGATCATGTTAGGCAGCTCACAAGATCTAAACATGATGTACAAAGTGGAGGGAACAACTATCTAGCTACTGCTATGGACCCGTAGTCCAGGGATGAACTACTCACGCATCACTTCGGAGGAGGGTGTGGTGGTGTAGACCCCTCCGGTGATGATTTTCCCCTCCGGCAGGGTGCCGGGGAGAGCTCCAGAACCCTCCCGATCTCAGGATGACGGTGACGGCGGCCTCGGGTGTTTCTCGGGTAACAGTGGTATATCTTTAGGGTTTACGTCTCGAGGGGATTATATAGGCGAAAGGGCAGAGGCGGTGGAGGCCCTGGGGCCCCACACCACCCCCTGGCGTGGCCAAGGGGGGACCGCGCCACCCTATGGTGTGGGCCCCCTGAGGCCCCCCTCCGGGTCTCTTCGGGACTCCGTGGAACCTCCGGGATTTCTAAGACTTCTGGGCTTCGAACTTTCCAATTCCGAGAATATTTTGAGAACAACTTTTCTGAAACTAAAAACATCAGAAAACAGGGAACTGGCTCTGTGGCATCTTTACAATAGGTTAGTCCGGAAAATCGATAAAAATGACATAAAGTGTATAGCAAACATGTGGGAAACAATAAGAAAACAACATGGAACATCAGAAATTAAGGATATGTTTATGACGTATCATAAGACCTATCACATCTTAAGGCAGCTGCAATAAACGCCAAATCATAAATAGATAGCTTGTTGGCAGTTTTTCTAGCTAATACACATGTAGAAATAAAATAGGCAAAGTATCGAATGCTATGGAGTTGAATTTATCGAATTTTACCACTCTCCCCTGTGAAGCTTCTGCCTTGGCAAATCTCCTCATATAATTCCAGCAGTGGTTTAGGCTGCACTCTTATCTTCTCACAAGAACCCCACTCTCGTACCTTGATAGCTGCACAAAAATCACTGAGCGGCAGGCTCACGGCTTTATTGTAAAATTTGTAGTGGTACATTGGGTTAGTTGAGGACCATTTAAAATGAAAAACCTGCACCACAGACATAGTAAGTTTCACATGTTGGATAGGTTCATCCTCAATGAAATGGTCCAAGCCTGCATTATGCACAAGAGTGTTGATATCCTGCAAAATTCCCGCAATCCTCATGAATTCATGACACGGATAAATTGATGGGAACACTCTCTCTTCGCGGTGCACAGGCATGACCTCATGCAACTCCATCTCATGCTGGTTTAGTTAATGAACATTGTGCTCCATTTCTGAAATTTTTCAATAATCATCATAAAAATTAATTTCAAGCAACTATAAGGTGGAAACTACCATAGGGACTTGTATGAGAGCTAAACATACATCAAAACTACATTATTTCTACTCACATCAAGCATGCAAACTCACATAAGCTGTCACCTACAGTACCAAAATACTCAAGAAATACTTCACCAAATAAAATTCTACTTGGATCATCGGAGGAGTCACATACCGGAGAGCAAATGCACCAGATTTCAGCACAAAACATGGGCTCAGCAAAGAGATCGAAAAATTTCGAGGAAGAACAACAAAGAAAGAACTCGGGTTCCAGGAAATGTGTTGAGTTTGGTGGGTGAGAGAGAAGACTTTGGCAGGGTCCCCACACCATGTGCTGGCGCCACCAGGGGGCAGGCCGTGCAACCCCATGGTGTCCCTGACTGGTGGGTCCCCCTAGGGCCTCCCAGGTGGCTCTCTGCCTCATTTTTGACAGAAAATTTTATAATAATTTTTTCTGGAATTTTCCGACAAACTTTATTTTTGAGATATTTCCAGATTTTTAATAATTAATAAAAAACAGAAAAACAAAAGTGAAAAGGTGGAAACCAAAACCAAAACCATCACTACAGAGGTTCTATGACACTCTAATGGAAAAGTAACCAATTAGAACAAAGGTGGAAGTGGTGAAAACAAAAGTATGGGTGGTGAAAACATGCATAACCACAGTAATCATGGTGAAAACACCAGGAAAACATGCATAAGGATGGTGGAAAACATGATTGTACTCAAGTAGTAATGTGATAACAGAAGTAAACATGGTGAAAACATAATGGGGAAGGTGGAAACATAGTGAAAACATTGTCCTCTTCCTTTAAAATCATTTTGTTAACAAGGGTGATCAATTCTTGTTACCAGAACAATTTTCATATGAAGAAAAACTTTGCTAATCACTAAATAATTATGTTACCTCAACCTTGATAGACATAGTCCCAATCATAATAATTTCATATTCTGTTGGTGGTGCTGGAATGGGACAATAAAATTCTCCAATCTTGATGGTCTCAATATTTTCAATTGAATTTAAACCATATCTTCTATCGATCTTCTTGGGAAAATATAAAGTATACTCTTTCTCATTAACATTAAAAGTTACTTTTACTTGATTGCAATCAATAACAGCCCCTGCAGTATTAAGAAAAGGTCTCCCAAGAATAATTTACATATTATCATTTTCAGGCATTTCCAACACAACAAAGTCATTTAATATCAAAAAATTAGTAGAAACTTGCACAGGAACGTTCTCACATATAACAACAGGAATAGTAGTGTATTTATCAGCCATTTGCAAAGATATATAAGTATGTATCAATTTTTCAAGAGAGAGTCTCTTATAAAGAGAGAAAGGCATAACACTAACTCCAGCTCCCAAGTCACATAAAGCAGTTCTATCATAATTAATTTTAATAGAACAAGGGATAGTAGGAATACCAGGAACTCCAAGCTTCTTTGGAAACTTGCCATTGAAAGAATAATTAGCAAGCATAGTGGAAATTTCTTCATTAGGAATGTTCCTTTTGTTGGAGACAATATCTTTCATATATTTTGAATAAGGAGACAGTTTAATAGCATCAGTCAAAGGGATTTGCAAAAACAGAGGTTTCATCCATTCACAAAACTTGTTATAATGTTCTTCTAACTTTGATTTGTGTTTCTTATTAGGAAAAGGCATTGCTTTTTGTACCCAAGGCTCTCTTTCTTTACCATGTTTATTGGCAATGAAATCCTCTAGTATACCTTGCAGTTTTAATTTGATTTTTAGGTTAATTTGATTTACCTCCTATCAGAAGCATCACTTTTATCATTACCACTTTCAGTTTCAGCATCAGAAATAGACATATACTATTAGGATCTTAGCAGGTTCAGGAGATTCTACAACATTTTTATGTATCTTCTTCTTTTTCTTAGAAGGAGAACTATTGTTTTTAGGTTGCTGAGAATCGTGTTCAATTCTTTTAGGATGTCCTTTAAGATACAAGGGGTCCTGAGTAGAAACACCACTCCTAGTAATTATTTCACAAACATGTTTACCTCTAGAAGCATTAGCTAGCATGTCTTTTTGCACTTTAGTAAGTTGATCAATTTGAGTTTGAACCATTTGAAAATGTTTAACAAGCATTTTAACATCATTAGAGGTTCTCTCAATAATACCATGCAAATTATCAATAGCTCTAGATTTTTCCATAAGGTGATTTTGCACTCTCCTATTAAAATTGTTTTGCTTAACAACATAATTATCAAATTCATCTAAGCATTGATCAGGTGATTTAAAATAAGGAATATCTCTATTATCAAAGTATTGGAGAGAGTGTACCTCAATAGTTGATGGATGAGGAATAGGCTTACATAATTCTTCTATAGGAGGTAAATTCTTCACATCTTCAGATTTAATACCCCTCTCTTTAAGAGATTTCTTGGCTTCCTTCATCACTTCATCATTTAATTCAATCATCCCTCTCTTATTGGGTGTTTGTATTCGTGTTGGTTCTGGTGTAGGTGTAGGCTCAGGTATATTCCAATCATCATTATTTTTGGCTATTTTAGCCATTAATTCCTCAGCTTCTTCTGGAGTTCTTTTCTTGAAAACACAACCAGCACAACTATCCAGGTATGTCCTAGATTCAACAGTTAGTCCATTATAAAATATATCTAGGAGCTCATTTTTAGGTAATGGGTATCCAGGGCTAGCTCTTATCAAAGAACAAAATCTTGTGCAAGATTCAGGCAATTTTCTCCTTCAATTTTCTTAAGGTTAAAGATGTCCTGCACATCAGCATGTTGAGCACTAGCAGGAAAATATTTTTGTAAGAAAGCATTAACCAAATCCATCGGAACAGTAATGACAGATTGTTAAACCAAAATTTAGCTTCATCTTTCAATGAAAAAGGGAAGATCTTGGTCACAAAATAAGTACGCGGCTTAGTATCATCAGAAAATAAACTACTCAAAGATGAAAGCTCATTCATGTGTTCCATGGCACTTTTACTTTCAGTTCCACGAAAAGGTTCCTTCTCAACAATAGATATATAATATAAATCTAAAGAGAACTCATAATCCTTGTCTAATATTTGCATGGGAGATGTGTCAAACTTAGCATCAAGATAAGATTTATATTTCACGGCATGTCTTGCAAGAAGACTCTTAAGAGCACTTGCACCAGTAGTAGCACGAGCTTCTTCAATAAAAGCATCATTAAGTTCAATATAGGTTTCATCAATATCATCAATAAGATCACTTGAATTAACATGTGTACCAATATTTTCAACCGAAATTTCAGCATTTTTAATTTGTTTGGATATAGCAATAGTAGCATCTAGGAAAGAACCTAGAGAACCAGTATCATCAAGCACAGTAGAAGCATCATCAAAAGTATCAGAAGCATTCTCAGACTCAACAGAAGTAACAGTACGTGTAACATGTGGTGGAGTAAGAAGCTTACTCATAACAGACGGTGAATCAAGAGCAGCAGAGGTGTTCAGAGTTGTACCTCTTCTTGTAGTGGATGGTAATATAGGAACTTTTCCACCACGAGTCCTGCCCATGATGAATATCTTGCAGCAAACAATATCACGATCAAGTGAGAAAATAAATAAAGCTATGCTCCCCGGCAACAGCGCCAGAAAAGAGTCTTAATGACCCACAAGTATAGGGGATCGCAATAGTCTTCGAGGGAAGTAAAACCCAAATTTATTTATTCGACACAAGGGGAGCCAAACAATATGTGTATGCCTTAACAACTGAGTTGTTAATTCAGCTGCACCTGAAAGTAGACTTGCTCGCAACAATTTATCAGTGGTAACAGTTTTATAGCAGTAGTAGAAATAAAATAACAGCAGTAGTAAAATAGTAACAACAGTAGCAATCGCAGAAAACAGCAGTATGGGAGGTATCGTAGGCATAGAGGGAATGGATGAACGGGCGCTGCATGGATAACATAGGTCATGTAATAATCTAGCACGAGCATTGCAGATAATAATATAAAGCATCAAACATGTAGGCAAACCATAGGCAAGTGTTCCAATATAGTCATACGTGCTCGCAATGAGAAACTTGCACAACATCTTTTGTCCTACCAGCCCGTGGCAGCGGGGCCTCTAGGGAAACTACTGGTAATTAAGGTGCTCCTTTTAATAAAGCACTAGAGAAAAGCATTAACACTCTGTGAACACACGTGATCCTCACATCACAACCATCCCCTCCGGTTGTCCCAATTTCTGTCACTTTGGGGCCTCAGGTTCCGGGTAATGATATGTGTAAAACAACTTGCAGGCATGATCAAGAAACAATATTATACTCATGAAACAATAACATGTTCAGATCTGAGATCATGGAACTCGGGCCCTAGTGACAAGCCTTAAGCATAACAAGTTGCAACAACGGTAGAAAACACTAATAATGGATACTAGGCACTATGCCCTAACAATCTAGCATTATTACATGATCAATCTCATCCAATCCCTTCCATCCCTATTAGCCTACAATGGTGTTTACGCACACATGGACGGGGGAAACATGGATGGTTGATGGAGAAGAGGTGGCGGTGTCGATGGCAATGATCTTTTTCGAATCCCCATCCCGGCAGGGCGCCAGAACAGGAACTTCTGATCCCCGAATTGAGGTTCGGGGTGGCGGCGGCGCTCTGTTGTGTTTCTGTGGAATATGACGAACCCCCTCGCATTTTAGGGTTGAAGTCAATATGTAGTCTAAAGGGGAGTCCGAAGGGGTGTGGGAGTGGCCCACACCACCAGGCGGCACGGCCAAGGGGGCGCCGGGGGGTGGTGTGGCCCCCTCCTGGCCCTTATCCTGGCCCCCTTCTAGCTCCCAGGGTCTTCTGATGTTTTAAGACCAATGTGGTCTTTTCTGGGCATTTTCCCGAAATTTGATTTTTGTACACAAAAACGAGACACCAAGGTAATTCTGCTGAAAACAGCGTTAGTCCGTGTTAGTGGTATCCAAAACTCACAAGTTTAGAGGAAAATAATATGAAAAGTGTTCAGAAAAGGAGATACGTTTTGGACGTATCACCGTTCCATTTTCATCCCTACATAGGTGTGATAGAATTTGGGAGAGCAAGAACTTGACAGCTAGATTTCTGACTGAATTTTTCCTCGGTGAGTTCAGAGACAATCCAAATATGGATTTATCAACATTTAGAACTAAAATTCAAAGAGAGTTTAACATGACTCCAAATGTATGGAAATTGAAGAGAGCAAGGAATCATACACTCACAATTATCCATGGTGATGAGACAGAACACTTCAGTGTGTTGTGGGATTATGGT
Source organism: Alopecurus myosuroides (assembly GCA_028641055.1). Classification (NCBI taxonomy): domain Eukaryota; kingdom Viridiplantae; phylum Streptophyta; class Magnoliopsida; order Poales; family Poaceae; genus Alopecurus; species Alopecurus myosuroides. The sequence goes on along the minus strand of JAPCYS010003242.1, from coordinate 21,248 downwards.
AAAGAGTTAAGGAAAACAAATCCTAGCTCCACTTTCTTCCTTAGCTCAAATCTATCAAAGGAGCTGGGAGATGTGAATCCAAAACACCAGTTGGCAACTTTGTATTGGTCTTATGATGCCTGCAAGAGAAGGTTTCTGGAAGGATGTAGGCCAGTAATATACATAGACGAGTGCCACATAAAGACTAGATATAAAGTCAATTTTCTTACTATAGTAGGAATTGATGCTAATGGATGCATTTTCCCAATTTCATTTTGGGCTAGTTGAGCTTGAGTGCACAAGTGCATGGGAATGGTTTCTGCAAACTTTAAAGGAAAATTTGAATATCACAAACACATCTCACTTCAGTGTCATGAGTGATAGGAAGAAGGGGCTCATTAAGGCTATGAGTACTGTGTTTCCTGAATCAGAGCACAGACATTGTGTTAGGCATATTTATCAGAAACACAAAGGGAGACACTGAATAATGATCTATGGGTTGTTGCAAAGGTTAATAAATCTTCCTACTTGGAAGAAAAACATGGAAAAGCTTCAAGTTGACAACCAGGAAGCATATGCTTGGGTTGAAGAACTACGACCAAGCACATGGATCAAACCATTTTACTCATAATTATGCAAATGTGATATGTTGTGGAATAATCATTCAGAAGTGTTTAATAGGTAAAGCTTGCTCACTTTATATGGTTCTTAAACTTCTCTGTTCATATGAATTCTGCTAATGTATCTTGTTCTAATTATGTGCAGGTACATCAATGAAGCTAGGGACATGATTATTGTTAATAATCAGGAAGCCCAGAGTTGGGATGGAATCATATGTCCAAAAAATCAACAAAATTTTGGAAAAGTACATGAATTTGCTAAGAAATGTGGTGTGGTAGTTTCAGGCGGTGGGAAATTTAAAGTTACCTCTGGAGAATTTGAAACAGGATACATAGTGGATCTAAAAGGCCGGGTTTGTGACTGCAAGAGATGGTAATTGACAGGGTTACCATGCAACCATGCAATATCCTGTTGTCAACATGAAAGTATTGCTCCTCGGAAAATAGTGCACACGTGCTATAGCATTGACACACACAAGAATGTCTATGCTCACAACATGACCCCACTTAGAGCAGATAATTTTGGGATAATTAGAATGGAGTGACTATCCACCCCCTCTTTATACACCAAAGTCATGAGAAGGCCTAAGAGAAATAGGAGGAGAACACCAGAAGAACTAGAGAAAATGGGGCTAAGATTATCATAAGGGTGAAAGGAATATGCTCGAGAGTCAATAATAAAGTAGTTATTATCTTATTCCATGTTTATGATAAATGTTTATTTCTCATGCTATAATTGTACTAATCGTAATCCTTAATACATGTATGTCTACTAAACAAACAAGAGCTCCTAATAACGCCTCTCATTTTAACTAGCTCATTGATTAACTCATGATCAAGGTTTCCTGATCATAAACATTTGATGTTGTTAATAGCGGGATCATGACATTAGGAGAATGATCTGATGTACATAGACCCAAAGTAAGTATAGAAATGCAATCAAGTTATTATGTTTACATTTCTATATTCATACAAAGTAACCATAATCCTTAGACCATGAGATCATGTCAATCACTAACACCGTAGGAGTGCTTTGATGACATCAAACGTCACACCGTGACAGGGTGACTATAAAGGTGGTGTTGGGTACTCTGGAAGTATTACTTGAGACTCATGGATCAAGAGTGGGTTTTTTTCATCCAAATGATGGAGAGATATACTCTGGGCCCTCTCGGTGATATCACATCGATGTCGCTTGCAAGCACGTGACTAAATCACAGGGATGTCATATCATGGAATGAGTAAAAGAGTACTCGTCGGTAATGAGATCAAAATAGGTATGGTTGATACCAATGATTGGATCTCGGACAAGTACAATATCGTAAGATAGAGCGAATTGGTTACAGCGTTTATGGTTCACATGATCACTGGATTCATCGTTTAATGTGTAGTAGTCATTACGGATCTCCAGGTCCCGCGGTTCACTATTGATCAAAGAGGTGTCTTGATCATGTTTACATTATTCATGAACCATAGGGTGGCACACTTAAGGATTGATAACGCGTTTGAGTGCATATGGAATATCGGAGAAAATTTTGGACATCACGAAAATAGTTTCGAGTAATATCGAAATAGTTCAAGGGGATAATTGTCAAATTTTGTTAATAGAATTTAAAAATAATCCAAGGGGTTAAGTTTTAATGTTTGTTAATGGATTTAACAAATGTTAAAATAAATAAATGAAAGTGTTTTATTTATTTATTAAAGAAAACCCTTAGAATATTAAGTGGGAATTGATGAGAGAATGAGTGAGTTGAGTGGCGACTCCACTCACATGATGAGGGGAGAGGTGGGGGCACCCCTGAAGGGAATATGCCCGAGAGGCAATAATAAAGTGTTTATTATGTTATTCCTTCTTTATGATAGATCTTTATTTCTCATGCTAGAATTGTATTAACCGGAAACGTTAACAGATGTGTGATTAATAAACAAACCAACGTTCCTAGTGAAGCCTCTCTTTTAACTAGCTCGTTGATTAACAGATAATCAAGGTTTCCTGATCATAGACATTGGATGTTGTTAATAACGGGGTCATGTCACTGGGAGAATGACGTGATGAACTTAGACCCTAACTAAGTATAACAATACGATCAAGTCATTTAGTTTTGTTGTTATGTCTTACATTCGGAGTAACATTGTTCCTTAGACCATGAGATCATGTTAATCACTAATACCGAAAGAATACTTTGATGACATCAAACGTCACACCGTAACAGGGTGACTATAAAGGTGGCGTTAGGTATTCGGAAAGTGCTAGTTGAAGCTCATGGATCAAGAGTGGGATTTTTCCATCCAATATGACGGAGAGATATACTCAGGGCCCTCTCGGTGATATCACATCGACACCACTTGCAAGCACGCGATATGATCACGAGGATGTTATGTCACGGGAACGAGAAAAGAGTACTTGTCGGGTAACGACATCGAACAAGGTATGGTTGATACCGATGACCGGATCTCGGACAAGTAAAATATCGCGAGACAAAGGGAAATCGTTACGACGTTGAAAGGTTCACACGATCACGAGAGTCATCGTTGAATATATAGGAGTCATCACGGATCTCCAGATCCCGCTGTTGATTATTGATCGGAGAGGAGTCTCGATCATGTCTATATTATTCGCGAACCTTAGGGTGACACACTTAAGGTTCTATGAAGCGTTTGAGAGGATACGGAATACCGAAGAATGTTTTGGGCAGCTCCAAAATTGTTTCGGGAAAAATTGAGATAGTTCAAGGGGTTTTTCGTCGAATGGTTGTTAATAGAATTAACAAATGATTTGAGGTGCTGCATGAAAATGTTTATTAATGGAATTAAAAAATATAAATAAAGAAATAAATATGTTTTATTTATTTATTAAAGAAAAACCTTTGGATTTTCTAAGTGGAAAATTAAGGGAGGATGAGTAGGTGTGAGTGGAGCTTCCACTCACATGAAGAGGGGAAGACATGGCTGGTCACCCCCCCTTGGGCTGCCTCCCCCTCCCCTATAAAAGGAGGGTGAGAGCTCCCTCTTACACACACACTTGCCCACCTCCCTTTCCCTCCACCCGCTGCTCCATTCCATGGTCTCCAGCTTGGCGAAGCCCTGACCGTGGGATTCTTCACCACCACCACACCGTCGTGCTGCTGGAGTTCTGGGGATCCTCTACTTCCGCTACCCCGCTGGATCGAGGGAACAGAGGTCTTCATCGAGATGAACGTGTGATCGATCACGGAGGCATCGCCGGATTGCGGTGCACATCTTCTCGCTCGGGATCGGCGTAAGTACGACTACGCCAACAACGAGATTTGATCTTGTAACACTTTGAGTCTTTGAGGGTATGTTATCTCAAGAATCTCTTTCTCCCTGTTTCCTTTCATCTCCTAGATTAGATCTTGGCCATTCGGTTTTATCGCACGTACGAAATTTTTTGTTATCTATGCAACGTACCCTTCAACCCCGATTTCGTGGCTGCCTCCCCCTCGTATATAAGGAGGTGTGGGAGCTCTCTCTCCAACACACACACACACACACACACACACACACACACACACACACACACACACACACACACACACACACACACTTGTTTCATCTCTTCCTCCCTCCTCGCGTCATTCGGCCACTTGTTCATGCGCTTGGTGAAGCCCTGCGAAATAGTTTTCTCCACCACACCACGTCATCATGCTGTTGGAGATTCAGGTGGATCCTCAACTTCCGCTCCCCGCTGGATCGAGGGAATGAAGGTCGTCATCAAGCTGCACGTGTGACGGAGTGAGGAAGCTCTTCCAGATTGTAGCGCTCTTCTTCATGATCCCGAGATCGGAAAATGTTTTCTTCATCATCCACGAGATTTGATCTCATAATGCATTTTGGTATTTGAGGGTAAGTCCATCTAGCACTCTATCTACCCGTTGCTTGTATCCTCTAGATTAGATCTGTGCCCATTGGTTCTTCTCCATGTAGGAAATGTTTTGTTTTCTATGCTATGAACCCCTACAAAGGCCTATACTACAAATGCATTGCTCAATTTGTAAAATGGTAAACTAGAACAAAAAGGTCAAGCCAAATACATGGAAGAGATAGCCAATGGCACAATCCAAGTGCAAGATGCAGATGGACATATGGATAACCCTGCCATTTTGCATGTAAGTTGAATTCAACAACATTGTTTCAATACTTAGTTGGTTGAATTTTCTAACTATGTTTGTTCAATTTTGCAGCACAACATTCATCAGCCTACAAGCCCCCATCTGGATCCTAGCAATCAACCTCGCATGATGATGTATATTATGGCCTGGACGTTAAATTGTTCTGCATTGTCTACTTGTGTTTTATCTTGATTGTTAACTAAATTTATATAGTTAACTGGACTTTGCTACATTATCCTTTCAATAGATAAGAGCACCCATCCCAAGGACAAATGTACCATTGCCTGTGGAGAGTGTTTTTGTGGTTGATTCTAGAGAGTCCATTCCTGTTGGAGGTGGGAGATTAACAACTGCCAACATTGCTCGAAACACAACTTCACCTATGGGAAGAGCCATAGGGAACAATTTCTCAGTCAGAAACACACGTGCACCTAACTCAGTGCCCGCCAGAGGTAGAGGAGGCCAAAGTGGGAGATCCAATAAAAGAAAACTGATGAATCTGGTGCAAGAAACATGAGTCAATGCACCAGGATTTCAAACTACCGAGAAGCTAAGCAACATGATTCAAAGCACCAAGAAGAAATACAACGGGAGGCAATGCAACAGGAATCAATGCAACACAAGGCAATGCAGGAAAAAGTAATGCAACCAGAGGTTACAAAAGTGGACAAGGCTCTGCTTACTGTTTTTTTGTGATGACACATATGTGACAACAGGTACACTGCCAGATTTGAATGAACTAAACTTGTTGCCCCTCTCTCAGAATGCACCTGATGCTATTTAGGTTTCCTCTCTAATTTTAGTTCAAAATAAACTTGTTCTTGGCTGTTTTGGCAAATATAAGTTCATATGTGAACTAAATGTACTGGAGATATAAGTTATGTATCTGAACAAACATTAATAGCAACCACTTGGTTTCATTACATAAGATAGCCACTTGGTTCAGTACATAACATAGATATAAGAGACCTCTAGACATAACATAGACATAATATGAGGTTCAGTACATCACATAGGCATAACATAGACACAACAACATGCATATCATAGAACCTAGTCATATAGCAGCTTCAACCACAAGGCTCCTTTCAAATTCCATTAGCTTCAAGAAGGAGCTGATGCTTGTTAGTTTTAATCCAAAAGCACCAGGCTCAATCCTGTCCACATACACCTTCAGGAAATCCTCTGAATTCCTCCCGAACAAAAAAAAAACTAGTGAATTGATAGTATGAGCACCTAGAGGGGTGAATAGGGGATAATTCCAAATTTTAATTCTTTTTCAATTTACGCTTGACACAAAGGTAAATACTCTAGATATGCAACAACGGTGAATTTATCTATATGACAAGAGCAACACTAAGCAAGATACAAACACAAGGTAAAGGTAAAGGAAAGAAGAAACCAATAGCGGAAGCACGTGAAGACAAGGATGTATTCCAGAGTTCCTCCTTTTGAGGGGAATACGTATCGTTGGAGGCTGTGAGTTTCGCCATTAAGGCCTACTCAACGCCACGAAGGCCTCACCCTATTCTCCGATGAACTTCGCTGCAAAGGCCTAGTTCACCTTCCACTATTGATTCCCTTCGAGGCGGAAATCAGTGCATTTACAATGAGCTTGAGGCACACACACCCACAACTGAATTGGGGGCTCCCAAGAACACCAACAATCTTGCTACAATCAACAAGTGAGCAACAATGAAGTCTATGTTTTCCACAAAGAAACCCTAGAATCAATGAGTTTGGTGGAAGGAGTTGGGAGAAATCTAGCTTTTGGTGAGTGGTACGTCATAAACGTATCCATAATTTATGATGTTTCATGTTGTTTTCATACTATATGCTACATGTTTCTTTTATACTTTATGCATTTTTTATCGATTTCCTGGGACTAACCTATTGACAAGATGCCATAGAGCCAGTTCTTGTTTTTTGTTGTTTTTAGTTTCAGAAAAGTTGTTCTGGAAATATTCTCGGAATTGGACGATTCGAAGCCCGGAAGTCTTAGAAAGTTGTCGTGCACACGGAGTTCAGAGGAGACCCGGAGGGGTGCCCTGGGGCCTCCACGCCATGGGTGGAAGCGGCCCCCTGGTCGCCCACCGACATTGCCCTCGCGCTTGTATATTCTCCTCGAAGGGTTAAGCCTAAAGACAGAAGCCTTTTCCACCAAAAACATCCGCAGAGGTTGTCATCGTCAACCCTAGTTCGGGAGGGTTCTAGAGCTCGTCCCGGCACCCTACCGGGAGGGGGAATCATCACCGGAGGGATCTACACCACCATGCCCGCCTCCGGAATGATGTGTGAGTAGTTCATCCTTGGACTACGGTTCCATAGCAGTAGCTAGATGGTTGTTCTCTACTCTTTATGCCTCATGTTTAGATCTTGTGAGCTGCTCTACATGATCAAGATCATCTTATTGTAATGCTACATGTTGTGTTTGCTGGGATCCGATGAATATTGAATGTTATGTCCAATGATTATCAATCTATCATGTTCTTTTCATGTGTATGTTATTTATGATCTTTCATGATCTTTGTTGCAAGTAGATGCGCTGGCCAAGTAGATGTTTGTAACTCCAAGAGGGAGTATTTATGCTCGATAGTGGGTTAATGCCTCCCTCTCACTCACGCTCGAGTGACAGAAACATAAACGGGTGGGGGATGTGCTGTTGCCATTAGGGAGAAAACAACAATGCTTTGTCTAAGGATGATGTTATTGTTTACATTACACACTTTGCTTGCTGCGATTATCTGTTGCTTGCAACTTAATACCCAAGGTTTGCTGAGATGACATTCTGAGGGTGGATTATTAGTCATATATGCAGTTGGATAACGGTATGTATCTTGTTGTAATGCCTGCATGAATCACATAGTAATCATCATGTCATGCATATGCACTACGGTGCAGCCTTTATATCTGTCAATTTCCCAGCTGTAATTTGTTTACCCAACATGCTATCGATATGTTTTGGAGAGACACCACTAGTGAACTGTGGACCCAGGTCAATTTTCCTCACACTGATAATACAACCACTGCAATCACCGCTCTCATATTGTTCATAATATTTTCCTACCGCCATCACTGTTCTCTTTTCATCTACTGCAAACAAGTATTGTTTTCCACACAATACGTTTAACCTCTTTGTTTTCAGCAAAACCGGTGAGATTGACAACCTCACTGCTTCGTTGGGGCAAAGTGATTTGATTGTGTTGTGTAGGTTCCATGTTGCTTCTGAATCGGTAGTGCACACTGCCACATCAGCTGCATCAACCTTCAGAAGTGATTTCTTTCTCCTACTGGTCGATTAAACCTTGATTTCTTTCCGAGCGAAATTTGTTGTTGTGCTCTTCATACATTCCTCTTGGGGTTTCCAAACGAGTGCAAGCCTTGCACCATCAAGAAATTTATGGTGCCGTTGCCGGGGAGAAAGAGGATTTCTGCAAGGGGATTCTCTCACTTTCAATCTCTTTACTTTGTTTTTATTTTGCTTATTTGTCTTGTTTGCTTCTCTTTATCAAAAACACACAAAAAAATAGTTCTCATTCTAGTTGTTATTTTGGTGTCCTGTTTTTCATCTTGCTAAAATGATTACTCCTGAGAACACTAAGTTGTGTGACTTCACTAGCACAAACAACAATGATTTCATTAGCACACCTATTGCTCCACCTGCTCCTACTTCTGATTTTTATGAGACTAAGCCTGCCCTCTTGTTATGAGAGAGCAATTTTATGGTATTAGTATTGATGATGCTGCTGCCCATCTTAATATTTTTGTTGAACTATGTGAGATGCAAAAATTAAAATGTAGATGGCGATATTATTAAACTGAAATTGTTTCCTTTCTCTTTGAAAGGAAGAGCTAAAGAATGGTTGCTATCTTTGCGTAGAAATAGTATTGATTCTTGGACTAAATGTAAAGATGCTTTCATTGGGAAATATTATCATCCTGCTAATAAGATTATATCTTTAAGAAGTAGCATTATGAATTTTAAGCAACTTGATAATGATCATGTTGCTAAAGCTTGGGAAAGAATTAAATCTTTGGTAAAGAATTGTCCTACTCATGGACTGACTACTCGGATGATCATCCAAACCTTTTATGCAGGTCTAAATTTTTCTTCAAGAAACCTTCTAGATTTAGCTGCTAGAGGAACCTTTATGTCCATGACTTTGGGGGCAGCAACAAAGCTTCTTGATGATATGATGGTAAAATATTCTGAATGGCACACTGAGAGAGCTCCAACAAGTAAGAAGATAAAATCTGTTGAAGAAACCTCGTCCTTGAGTGATAGGCTTGATGCTATTATGTCTATGCTTGTGAATGGCCATGCTCCTATTGATCTAACAATGTTCCTTTAGCCTCTTTGGTTGCTCAAGAAGAGCATTTTGATGTGAACTTCATTAAAAACAATAATTTACACAACAATGATTATAGGAATAATTTTGGTAGCAGCAATTATATGCCATATCCTTCTAATAATGGTAATTGTTATGCCAACTCTTTTGGTAATTCCTTGATACGTCATAAATATATCCTTAATTTCTGATGTTCCATGTTGTTTTCATGCCATATGCTACATGTTTTCCTTACACTTTATGTAATTTTTATCGATTTCCCGGGACTAACCTATTGAGAAGATGCCACAGAGCCAGTTCCTGTTTTCTGTTGTTTTTAGTTTCAGAAAAGTTTTTCTGGAAATATTCTCGAAATTGGACGATTCAAAAGCCAGAAGTCTTAGAAGTTCCGGAGGGTCAAGGAAGTTCAAAGGAGACCCGGAGGGGGCCCCGGAGCGCCCACACCATGGCTGGGCGCGGGTGGACCCCTAGCCGCGCCTAGGGGTCGTGTGGGCCCCTCGGGCGCCCACTGCCATCGCCCTTTCGCCTATATATTCCCCCCGATGCATAAACCCTAAAGATATTGACCCCCTTCCACGAAAAGTTTCGTAGCTCCGCCGCCGCTGCCGACATGTTTCGGGGGACAGAAATCTCTGTTCCGACGCCCTGCCGGACAAGGAAGTGCTCTCGGGGCCATCTCCATCGACTCCACTGCCATCTACATCACCGTTGCTGTCTCCTATGATGAGGAGGGATTAGTTCTCCCTCGGGGCCGAGGGCTCTACCGATAGCTATGTGTTTCATCTCTCTCTCTCCCATGGTGTGATCTTTGTGTGATCATGAGCTTTGTAATCTAGTTGAATAAGTAGATGTTACTCTTCATCTGTTATGCTACTCAAGTGGTTTTGTTATGAGATCTCTATAGACACTTTGATCATGGTGTAATGGTGACAGTGTGTGCACCGCGTGGTTTAGCATGATATATATATCTTGTGTTAGATGACCCTATGAAATTGTGGTGTTTGCCTAGTACCTTCTAGGGCGCTCAAGTTGACAGTGTGGAGTTAACTAGACATGGGAATGCGACTTTAAGGTGCGCTTTATAGACCTACACAATGAATTGGTGTTTTTTACCCGACCGGAGAGTGGTTTGGAGTAGCATAGTGAAGAGATGATATTTATGAATTCAATTATGTTATTATTGTTGAGAGTGTCCACTAGTGAAAGTATGATCCCTAGACCTTGTTTCTAAGCATTGAAACACTGTTTACAACCAGTTCTACTACATGTTTGCTTGCTGCCATTTTTATTTCAGATTTCTATTGTCACTTATAATCATCCATATTAATTGTATTTCACTATCTCTTCGTCGAACTAGTGCACCTATACAACTGACAATTGTATTAGGTGTGTTGTGAACATCAGAGACTTCTTGTATCATAATTGCAGAGTTGCTTGAGAGGGATATCTTTGACCTCTTCCTCCCTGAGTTTGATAAACCTTGGGTAATCCACTTAACGGAAACTTTCTGATGTTCTACAAACCTCTGCACTTGGAGACCCAACAATGTCTACAAGAATAGAAGCGTGCGTAGACATCAAACTCTTTTCTGGCGCCATTTCCGGGGAGGTAAGGTACTCACATCCTCTGTGAATGATCGAAGTTATTTCCTTTAGATTCTGCAATTATATATTTTTGTTTCTTGTTTTTTATTTTCACTAGTTAGGCTTAATGGAAAACAACAAAAATATGAGAGGGCTTTATAGTCTTTATCTTGAGTTAGGACATGAAGTGTTTGAAGAGAAAATTTAAAAACCTATGGAACTTTATTTGCATGCTAGTAGCAATGTTATTAGTATGAATTCTTTGAACACCATTATTTATAATTCTATGGAAAAATATAAGCTTGGGAAAGCTGGTTTGGATGAATATGGTATTTTTAGTCCCACAAGTTTTGAGGAGGAAATTTTCTTTGATGATACTTTGCCTCCAATATATGATGATTACAATGATGAATATGATATTTTCAGTGCACCTACTATCGATGATAAAATTAATTATGATAATAATATGCCTCCTATATTTGATGATTATGGTTATGAGAATAATAATGATATTTATTTTGTTGAATTTGCTTCTACTACTATTAATAAGAATGACGATGCTTATGAGAGTATTAATTCTTTTATGCATCTGGCTCATGATAAGATTGTTTTATGTGATCATTATATTGTTCATTCATGATGCTACTGAAAGTTATTATGAGAGAGGGAAACCAAGTCTTATGCATCTAAAAAAATATCAATTTTCCCCTCTTTATGTTGAAATTTTTGAAGTTGCACTTATTTTGTCTTCCTATGCTATCCACTTTGTGCTTTATTGACTTGTTTTTCAACAAGATTCTTTTTCATAGGAAGTGGGTTAGACTTAAATTTGTTTTACATTTTCTTCTCGATGCTCTCTTTTGCTTCAATTCATATTTCTCATGTGAGCATCTTCTCAAATTATCATGCATAGCTAAAAGGCGTTAAAGAAAAGCACTTCTTGGGACATAACCCATGGCTTTATTTTTGTTTTCTTTTTCTCTGTTTTCTTTAAGTCAAGGTGTTGTTTACTTCTGTAGAAACTCCTTTTTATCTATTTTGATGTTTTAGTTGTGCCAAGTAAAGTTTTAGCGAAAGTTGGAGTTGGGTTTGGATTTATGCGCAGGAAACAGATTTCTCCTGTCCACCGTAAAAAATCGTATAAAATCCAAAAAGATCAGAATGACCTGAAATTTTTTGTGCTTATTCCTCAGCTAATTGAGAAACTTTTTTGATATTTATGTTTTTTGATCTAAGAAACATAAGTGCCCTGAAAAAATTCTCCTTTACAGACTGTTCTGATTTTGGTAGATTCTGCCATTTTTCTTGCATTTGCTCTTTTACGATGTCAAGTGGATTTCTTTGCTTCACGAAACATCAGTGGATGTAGCTAATGTTTAAAAGTATCAATAGAACTTATTCTCATGCAGAACCCATGGATTTTTTATTGTTGCACTAACCCTCTAATGTGAATTACATTGAGTGTGGTGTGAAGGAAGTTTTCAAGGGTCAAGAGAAGAGGGTGATATAATGTGATCAAGAAGAGTGCAAGGTCAAAGCTTGGGTATGCCCTCGTGGTTCATCCCAGAAAATTCTAAGAATACTCAAGAGTCTAAGATTGGGGATGCCCAAGGCATCCCCTTCTTCATCAACAATTTCTTAGGTCACTTCTAGTGAAACTATATTTTTATTCGGTCACATCATATGAATTTTACTTGGAGCGCCTGTTTGTTTTTATTTTGTTTTATTTTATTTTTCTTGTTGCAATAAAGTTAGTTGGAACCTAGCATTCTTTGTGTGGGATAGAGACACCCTCCTCTTTTTCGTTTGAATACTCGTTATGTTTGTATTCTTAGTTTTTCTTCTAGTTGCTGCAAAATTCTTGTTTAGCTCCTTTTTTTCTTGCATCTCTTATTTAGAGCTGTTAGTTTTAGTAGAGTTGTGTTAGTAATCTCTTGTTGCATTGTTGTATACCTTGGAGAGTTTTTTTATATTATGAAATGCTTGGTGTTGGAAAGCAGTAGTTTAATTTTCGTGCTTATAACGGTGCATTTAGAAGCTTGTATAGATTGTGGCTAGACTTTTTCATGTCATGCTAGATATTATTTTAATTCTAAAGCCTAGTGGTTATTTTTCTAGCATGATTTTTCTCAAATGGATGAGAGTGTTTAATGTGCCTTTGAAATAAACATGAGTTGTTCTTGTCATAATGAAGCATAAATTTGTGGTGTTCCCCTTTAAATGTTTTATTTGGTTGACTTGGCGCATGCTCACACCATGTTTATGACTACAAACCAGTCACTTATATTCTCTATGATCATTTAGTTTTTGAACTTGTAGTACCACTTATGCTTTGATTAATGATGTTTTTTTCGCTATGCATGATTATGGCCATTATTGCTCTCTTGATTTGTCGCTCCCAGTCTTTTGCTAGCCTCCACCTGTATTGAGTATAAGCTCTACTCGTGCATCTAACTCCCAAAACCCAAAGTTTACCAAATGTGTCCACCATACCTACCTACATGTGGTATTTAACCGCCACTCCAAAGTAAATTGCTCATGTGTTACCTTTAAAACCTTCAAAATTAATCATGTTTTGTGCTCCTGTTTTAGCTCACGAGGACGTAAATAGAGAATCTTTATCTCATTTGTTGATTGTACTTTCACACCCTGGATTAGTGGCTTCATCCGCTTCCAATTGATATAAGAGCTAGCAGCAGGGTGCCCAGCCCCAAAGTAATACAACAAATTCTCTTCACTATTTTTGCCCCTGATTTATCTGTCAAAGCATAATTGTGTAAACAAAAGAGAAAGAGGGATGACCTTCTACCCAGATGTGTCCTTCTGTGGGAGCCAATCTTGTGAATTCTAATTGGCTTGTGACATACTGTATTTTCTGTTTACTATTCGTTGACATAAGCATACACCTCTCTAAAAATTAGACACTCCTCCATGGTATGTGATTGTTGGCAGGCACCCGAGGATTCGGTTAGCCATGGTTTGTGTAAGAAAGGTTGGGAGGAGTGTCAACCATTTTATACCTCTGTTTAAAAAAAATAAAAGGTCTAGCACATGAGTGATCCCTACGTCCCTCTATGAAGGGCCTTTCTTTTACTTTTATGTGGAGTCTACATCTTCTAACTTTATGAAAAGTTGAGAGATCATGGTTGCCATTCTGAGTTTAATGTGCATTTTTACCAGAAACATTATTAATTGATTCATGATGTGTTATTGTTTGTTCTCAAATTATTTGTTCTAGTCTTCCTCTTAAACTTTGAAGGTGTCCTGGTATTTATGTTATTCCCCACTCTTAAGGACAAGCAAAATATCACTTTGCTATGTTATCTTTATGCCTGAAACAAACGTATAGCTTTTAGTGCATTATTATTCATGATCTTTTGTTTGTGTTACTTCTCATGATGCAAAGTGATTACTATGTTTTATTGTTAGAATTATGTTTATCATGATTGTGTTAAAGTTCTATGATCTCAGCTATGCTTATGCTTACAATTTAGATGATCAAGTTTATGTTGGTAGCATGTAACCTCAAAAAGTATTTGTTTTTATCGTTTACCTACTCGAGGACGAGTAGTAACTAAGCTTGGGGATGTTGATACGTCATAAACGTATCAATAATTTCTGATGTTCCATGTTGTTTTCATGCCATATGCTACATGTTTTCCTTACACTTTATGTCATTTTTATCGATTTCTCGGGACTAACCTATTGACAAGATGCCACAGAGCCAGTTCCTGTTTTCTGCTGTTTTTTATTTCAGAAAAGTTGTTCTGGAAATATTCTCGGAATTGGACTATTCAAAAGCCAGAAGTCTTAGAAGCCCTGGAGGGTCAAGGAAGTCCAAAGGAGACCCAGAGGGGGGCCCCTGAGCCCACACACCATGCCTGGGTGCGGGTAGACCCCTCGCCGCGCCTGGGGGTGGTGTGGGCCCCTCGGGCGCCCACCGCCATCGCCCTTTCTCCTATATATGCCCCCCGATGCATAAACCCTAAAGATATCGACCCCCTTCCATGAAACTTCCGTAGTTCCGCCACCGACAAGTTTCGGGGGACAGAAATCTCTGTTCCGGCGCCCTGCCGTACGGGGAAGTGCCCCCAGAGACATTTCCATCGACTCCACCACCATCTTCATTGTCGTTGCTGTCTCCTATGATGAGGAGGGAGCAGTTCTCCCTCGGGGCTGAGGACTCTACCGGTAGCTATGTGTTTCATCTCTCTCTCCCATGGTGTGATCTTTATGTGTTCATGAGCTTTGTAATCTAGTTGAATAAGTAGAGGTTACTCTTCATCTGTTATGCTACTCAGGTTGTTTTGTTATGAGATCTATGTAGACACTTTGATAACTATGTAAGGGTGACAGTGTGTGCTCCGTGTGGTTTAGCATGATATTTATATCTTGTGTTCTATGACCCTATGAAATTGTGGTGTTTGTCTAGTACCTTCTAGCGCGCTCAAGTTGACAGTGTGGGGTTAACTAGACATGGGAATACGACTTTAAAGTGTGCTTGGTAGCCCTACGCAATGAATTGGTGTTTGTTATCCGACCGGAGAGTGGTTCGGAGTAGCATAATGAAGAGATGATATTTATGCATTCAATTATGTTATTATTGTTGAGATTGTCCACTAGTGAAAGTATGATCCCTAGGCCTTGTTTCTAAGCATTGAAACAACATTTACAACCAGATTTGCTACATGTTTGCTTGCTGCCATTTTTATTTCAGATTTCTATTGTCACTTATAATCATCCATATTACTTGTATTTCACTATCTCTTCGCCGAGCTAGTGCACCTATATAACTGATAATTGTACTAGGTGTGTTGGGGACATAAGAGACTTCTTGTATCATAATTGCAGAGTTGATTGAGAGGGATATCTTTTACCTCTTCCTCCCTGAGTTCGATGAACCTTGAGTAATCCACTTAAGGGAAACTTGCTGTTGTTCTACAAACCTATGCGCTTGGAGGCCCAACACTGTCTACAAGAATAGAAGCGTGCGTAAACGTCATTCCTACAACAACAACAATAAAAGTGTACCCTTTGATCTTGATAATATGCTTAAGAATTTTATTAGTACACAAACTGCTTGTAATAAATTTGTCGAGGAAAAGTTTGGCAAAATTGATGTTCTTGCTTCTAAAGTTGATATCCTTGCTCTTGATGTTGATCTTCTTAAAATAAAGGTCATTCCTCATGATATTAAACAAAGCAAAACTTTGAATGCCATTCAAATTCGAATTGATGACAATGTTAGGATGTTAGCTGAATTGCATGCTAGATGGGAAAGAGAAGATGAAATAGCTAGAAAGAATAATATAGCTAATGTTTGCACTATTACCACCACTAGTAAAACTGAAGCTTCTCATGCTAGTAAACCTTCTACTATTAATGGTAAAGTAATTGGTGTCGGCAATACTCCCACTTCTGTTGTTAAACGTTTAAAACTGCCTAAAACTACTAAAATTGTTCCTGATAAAAGTGCTGAAAATTTTCGAAACATGGGAGACAATGGTCCCATTACCTTTGATAAAATTGATCTTGACTTTGATGATTGTAACATATTTGAAGTGATCATGTTTCTACAAAAGCTTTCTAGTTGTCTAAATGCCCCTGATTTATCAGTCAAAGCATAATTGTGTAAACAAAAGAGAAAGAGGGATGACCTTCTATACCATATGTCTCCTTCAATGGGAGCCGCTCTTGTGAAGTCTAGTTGGCTTGTGAAGTAATGTATTTTCTGTTTACCATTCGTTGACATAAGCGTACACCTCTCTAAAAAAATGTTTTCAATACCTCTATTTAATAAAATAAAAAAGCTCTAGCACATGAGTTAATCCTTGCTTTCCTCTGCGAAGAACCTTTCTTTTACTTTTATGTTGAGCCTCCATCTTCTAACTTTATGCACAGTTGAGAGAGCGTAGTTTCCATTCTGAGTTTAATGTGTATTGGTCCCAGAAACTATTATTAATTGATTAATGATGTGTTATTACTTGCTCTCAAATTATCTGTTCTAGTCATCCACTTGAACTTTGAAGGTGTCCTGCCATTTATGTTTTGCCCCACTCTTAAGGACAAGCGAAATATCACTTTGATATGTTTTCTTTATGCTCGAAACAAACGTATAACTTTCAAGTGCATTATTATTCATGATCTTTTATTGTGTTACTTTTCATGATGCAAGGTGATTACTAAGTTTCATTGTAGAATTATATCTATCATGCCTGTGTTTAAAGTACTATGATCTCAACGTACATATGTTTTTACTTTATGATGATCAAGTTTATATTGGCAGCATGTCACCTCATGAATTATTTGTTTTTATCGTTTCTGATACGGCATAAACGTATCCATAATTTCTGATGTTCCATGTTGTTTTCATACTATATGCTACATGTTTCTTTTACACTTTATGGGTTTTTATCGATTTCCTAGGACTAATCTATTGACAAGATGCCACAGAGGCAGTTCCTGTTTTCTGCATTTTTTAGTTTCAGAAAAGTTGTTTTGAAAATATTCTCGGAATTGGACGATTCGAAACCCGGAAGTCTTAGAAATTTTTCGCGCACACAGAGTCCAGAGGAGACCCAGAGGGGTGCCCTGGGGCCTCCACACCATGGGTGGGTGCGCCCCCCCCCGGCCGCGCCCAGGGGTGGCGTGGCCCCCCCTGGCCACCCACCGACGTTGCCCTCACGCCTATATATTCTCCTCGAAGGGTTAACCTTAAAGACAGAAACGTTTTCCACCAAAAACATCTGCAACGGCCGACATCTCAACCCTAGTTCGGGAGTGTTCTGGAGCTCTCCCCGGCACCCTGTCGGGAGGGGGAATCATCAGTGGAGGGCTCTACACCACCATGCCCGCCTCCGGAATGATGTGTGAGTAGTTCATTCTTGGACTACGGGTCCATAGCAGTAGCTAGATGATTGTTCTGTCCTCTCTATGCCTCATGTTTAGATCTTGTGAGCTTCCCTACATGATCAATATCATCTTATTGTAATGCTACATGTTGTGTTTGCTGGGATCCGATGAATATTGAATGCTATGTCCAATGATTATCAATCTATCATGTTCTTTTCATGTGTATGTTATTTATGATCTTGCATGATCTCCGTTGGGGAAGAAGGTGGTGAGGTATTTATACCCCTCTCCCCAAATCTGACCGTTTGACCCATTTTTGGCCTCGTAGTACTACCGCTACCTTCTATCCCTAGCGGTACCAGGGTGTGCCACATACTGCCATACTGGTGTCCGGCGGTACAACCGGAGAAGTACCGCTATGTTCTAGCAGCGGTACTACCGGTATCATCCACGGTACTACCGCTGGCCACCCACTTTATTTTATATCTAAATGGCTAGCGGTAGTACTAGGTCACTACCGCCCTAGTACCGGGGGATAATGTGAGCAAAAGCTACCTGGTGGTACTTTTCCTGGTACCTCGAGTGGTACTACAGCTTTCCTTATGGAAGCGACACTACCGATGATGGTAGCGGTACTACCGCCGGGGAAACTTTGCTCCGAATTAAAACCACTTATCAACGGTACTACTAGGCCAGTACCACTAAAGTACCGCTAGAAACAAAGAGGAATTTACTGCTTCTTGGAGGTACCGGTACTATCGCTGGGATGGCCGGTACTACCGTTGGAGTAAGTGTTAACTCGTTGGCTTTATCTTTTAAAACCTTTCCTTTTTGCGTCACTTTGATGTTTCCTTAAAGCACTTAGGGGCGATGTTAGTACCTTAATTTTGTTGTGACCAACTCCAAAATAGTTAGAGAGATCGATGCACTTTCAGACTCCCCCTTTCTGCAGATTGATGACAACACAACTAAGAGAGCTAGTAAAATATAGGCGGAGCATTTCTTTTGGGAAGATGTTATTTCATGGATTTGATTTTGAGTCGAAAATTTCGTTCCTTCTAAGATGAAGCTCCCCATATCTTTTAGAAGCCTAGCAAGGTAATGATACAATGAGAATAATAGTTTGCCACAACATAATAGGTAAGATAAAAAGAAGGTTCAACTAAAAACAACCAAACGAAACACCAAGTTTAACACACCAAACCACCCATGCAAATAAACATCATGCGTAGTCTAATAGAACTCTCCCCCCTTTGGCATCAAGACACCAAATAGGGAGATGTGATGCTAATGAACCTAGGAGATCACTCGCTTGGGCTAGAGGCACGTGCAAGGCCCATCATGTTGGCTTCATCATTAGATTTGACGTCTTCAACCGCATCATCAGTATCACCACCAGTCCATGGCTCTTGAGGTGTGGTGGCATCATCCTAAATATCAGGATCCACCCCGGTACGACCATGCTTGGACTTCCAGTCCTTAGATCCGGTGATCCTTTCCTTAGACCTAGCAACAACAGGAACATCCAGGTGTGCAAAACGGTCTCGAGTCAGCCGGCGTTCCTTCTTGCTGCGAACATGAGCACGATAGGACTTATCTTATATATCAGTCTAGCGACAGAACACCTTCTTCGGAGTCTCAGACATCCAGTTTCGAAAGCCCTGCTTCTTTTCCTTGCCCTCAAGCTCAAAGTCGGAATCACTAGTACCATCAGTGTCTCCTGCATCATCATCAACACTGAGAAGAGGATCCAAGTGTTTCTTGATACAGAGCTCCTTGACGCGGTGTGTAGTGAGTTCTTGGTCATTATCCAAGAGAGCTGAAAGGTGTTGAGCACGACGCCAAGAGTGAGAAATCAACCACATGACCATAGGAGCAAACACAGGGACTCTCCTCCTCATCACGGAATTATACATCTCATTCCAGACAACATCCATAACGTACAACTTCAAACCATGTCCAAGGCGCCTATGATTATAGACCAAGATGTTAGTGAGGGAGTCATGGATCTTATCAAAGTTACCAACTAGAGGATCAAGAGTGTTGCGATAGATCCTATGCAAGATATCATAGACTAGAAGCAGATTCTTGGAGAAGCCAACCATTGCACGACCAGGAATGTATAGATCATATAGCTCCTGAGGAGACATAGACTTTTTCGGGTAGGGGATCCTAAATCATGTGGTGGCAAAGGAATTATCAGGGACTTCCCCAAACTCCTAGAGGCCAAACAAAGCAGAAAACTCCACCCAAGTGGCAATGAACCTCTAGTTCTTGGTCATCCAAGTAATCTTCCTCTTATCTATGTGGAAGTACAAAGTGGCATAGAACTGGCCCACTAGATGCTCATTATAATCTTTATTGACCTCAATATAGTCCAACAGACCAAACTCCTGACATACTTCAAGAGCCTCTCCAAAGTAGCCAGGATTGGCTCTCATATAGGGAACACTAATGGAGTATTGACAACTTTGTTCTTGGCAAATGGATACTCCTCATATAAAATACGCCTTTTGGAAGCGCGTCCAGAAGCACTCATTTGCACGAGCATCCCTATGATTGACATAAGGATTGATCCTACGCTCCTTCCTGAACTGCTCATCTGCCATAAGAGAGGTGGACTGATTCCTAGCAGCTTGAGACTTTAGCAGAATGAACGCTGCCTGCGGGTCATATTGGACTAAGGAATAACTTCAGGTGTATCATCCTCTTGGGTCCCCCTACGTGCCCTCTTAGCCGCTCTCTTGTGACCTCCATGAGAACTACCTGAAGCTGAGAAAGCAAGGATGGGAAGCAATAAGGATAAGATGAATCATCAATACATAGACCTATGGACAGATTCGCAACAGTAAAACACAAGTGCAAAAACTCCAGGTCCCAGTAGTACCGCTGGGTACCACGGTAGTACCGCTGATACCAGCAGTTCCACCCATAGCAGTAGTACCGCTACTGTGAGCAGTAGTACCGCCGCTGGCAGAGCCTCCATTGCACCCAAAGGTACCGCCGGGACAGTGAGGGTTTGGGCACTAGAGAATACTAAGGGAGTCTATCCAAGGAGGCATCATATAAACAAGTTCAGCACAAGGAGATGTCTAGAAACCCTAGAAATGTATTCTCGCAAGATCAACTCAAGGGAGAGACATTGGGGGTTGGAGGAGCTCATCTTCATGGAGAAGACATAAGAGATGATGTCCGAACTCTTCCCGGTGAGAGAGGGGCAATCAGCAGCCGGAGGGAGCCCTTCCCGATGGTGAGACGAAGCAGAAGCGACGGGTTCCTGTGTGGGGGTTGGGTGAGGGAGAGGGGGGTAAAATAAACCTTCCTCTCCCAGATCCAATTTAACCCCACGAAAACCGACTGCAACGGTAGTACCGCCCACCTGGTGCTTGCGGTACTGGGAGGTAGTACCGTTCCTAGAGTTAGTTCTAGGCACTTTTCCAGTGGCGGTAGTACCGCACCCAGTTCCCGGTAGTATTTGGTGCTCTAGGTACTACTGTTCGTTACAGCGGTAGTACCGCTGCAGCTCGCGGTAGTACCGCTAGCAAGACTTCTTTTCTCTGACAAGGGATCTAAATAGTGATATTTAGAGAAAGAGCTAGGTTTTGAGGATTGGAAAAACTCGACCTTGGGATTAAGAGTACAAGCTGAGATGGTACTTCGCACCCAACTTAAAATATGCAATCAAATAAAATCCAAGAGAGAGTGTTTTTTCCATAAAACCACCACAAAAAG
>JAPCYS010000161.1:0-48619 GCA_028641055.1 Alopecurus myosuroides | reverse complement strand
AGACAAGGGCCATGAGAATGCCGTGGCGGCGGAGGCGAAGCGCCTGCTGCGGCTGGCGGTGCCGCTGGTGTCGAACGGCGTCCTCCAGTTTGCGCTACAGCTGGTGTCGTGATGTTCGTGGGCCATCTCGCGAAAAAGCATCCCCACACTTACATGGATCTCCAAGAGCTATCCCAAACGTCCATCTCTGTTTGAGATTGGTGAGACCAGTTGACTAGCTTAGCCGCAGATCAGCATTCACCCCAACCGTGGCCCACCAAGCGAGGCCCCAACAATCCCGTGTCCTCGTTAATCTCCAGCCCGTACACGGACGAACAAAAGGGTGTTTGGGCATTTCTTTCTGACAAGTGGGCCTCATCCCGGTAGAAGGCACCACTCCTTTCTCATTTCTAACAATGGCGCCGTGGAGGCTGGATCCAAGTTCAAAGGCAAGACGCCACTTCTTCAGCTCCAGCACCTCCTCCAACTCTGCCACCAAATCCGGCAGGTCCTTTTCTAGATCTCACTGCCTGCCATATGCTCCAGGGATCCTTGACACCCCACACATACAGATCTCAAGATGGCAAACCCCCCGTGCTAATTAGTGGTTGCAAAGAGCCGGCCTGTACCGTGACTTCTTCAGCCACCACCAATCCGAAAAGGAGGTTCTTGAAATGCAGGAATATGGTCCAGGCAGTGAACTGCACATGCTACAGGGGTATCAAGGTAGAAGTTTTCTTATTCTTTGTTGCTGTTTAACTCCATTCTATCCCTGTCATTTTTGCTTCTAGTCTGAGATACACTTTTTGCTCTCAGGGTTGCTTTCTTTGGGTTTGGGAAGATTGGCTGGAGGAATATGTCAAGAGACACTGGACCAGAAAATTAAGAAGAATAAGCAAGATTCAGAAAAGGAAATGGCTGTGAAAATGAAAATATTCGATGTCTCTGATAAGAGCTCAACAACGCCATCCAGGGAAATGCACGCAACACACACTGGTAGAAAATAGGCCTACAGTCCCGGTTCGCCAGGACCATTAATCCCGTCCGGGCAACCGGGACTAGCTATGCGCGACTAAATGCCCCCCCCCCCTATAGTCCCGCCACTTACGCACCGGGACTAAAAGCCCGTCCACGTGGGCGCTAGGGGTCCGTTGCGGCGGAGGACCTTTAGTCCCGGTTCTTGTGGTTAACCGGACTGAAAACCTGCGCAGGTTTAGGGTTTTAGGCCCCCCTAAACCTTTTTCCTTTTTAATTTGTTTTGTTTTAATTTCAGTACACATATACATGCATATATATATATATGAAATATCAAACAAGGAGAATTCAATAGGAATATATAATATATATTCAATATCGGGTGACCATATATACAACCTCGAACAAGTTTCCATATATATTACACAATTAAGATGGACGAGCATACACAAATTCGCACAAGTTTCAAAGTACTCAGGGCTTATACATGCGGATAAAAGTCATCGTCGGTGGACGCATGGAACTCTCCTTTCTTCTGGATGACATGCCTAAGGAAAAATCCTGCTATTTCCTCTTGAATTGGTCGGAAGCGAGTTTCTGGAGTAAGCGCCCTCCGCAAGTTATTGAGACCCTTCCGCGTTTCCTCGTCCTTCTTCCTCTCAGATATTTCTTTCCGTATGTTCTCACAGACATAGTATCCACATAGACCGGTCCCCGGTGGCTGCTTATCCACACCTTTGACCACATTTTTAAATTGTAGCGCATCTTTGAATTCACCGACATGTTGAAGTGAGAGCCGTCTCCAAACTCTACAATGCAAATAAAATTAAATGAACAAGGGAGTTATTAGCTTAGAAAATGAACAAAAGAGACCGATCGATATAGAGCGCAAATGATTGAAAAATAATTACTTTTGCATCATTTTTCTCATGTTGACCCAAAGATCTGTATTTGAATTCATAGAGTCAATGATCAAAACTAAGGACTTGTGAAGATCAATTTTTAGCAGAATCCAGTGGTACCTGCGGACACATTAGATGCAGAGTCATGCATAATTTATCGATTGGACATACTATGCATGGAGTAAACAAAAGAGAATGGGAACATGAGAGAAACACTCACTCAAAATGGTAAGGAAATAGAATATATCTTTTGGATTCATGCTTTTTTAAAAAATTGTACAAGTCTTTCTCCACGTCTTTGGGGTGACATTCTAACATAGTTCCATTAATGATTTGTCAATGAACCCAACATCATGGATGAGTCTTACTTTGCATTCCCAAATCTTCAATCTGCATAATAGCGTACGGAACAATATAGTTAGGACAATATATATATATATATATATAGTAGGCAATGAAGAAACGAGATGAGGTAGAAATAAATCACTTACAGAACGTAGCAACTCAGAATAGAGTTGTCGAGCTCACGCATATTGAACAGCTGGAACAATTCACTCAACTCAACTGTTACAGAGTACTTTTTAGTGTGATGCTCCTCTGTATAATCCACATACACAAATTCTTTGTCGGTAAATGCTATGAAATCTTTGTACCAACGTAGCAGACTTTGCATTAGTGGTGGTAGATCCTTTTCCTTCGCAGGCTCGACGAGAGGCCCTTTCTTCACATATTTTAATGCTACATCAGCCATTGGCATATCGTCCATGTCTAAAAAGGCACGAAGAGACATACCGGCCTCGGACGCATTTTGCATGGCAGTAGCTACAGTCAATCCCATTGCTGACACAGCATTTATGACCTCGGGGTCCTGTTCCGGAGCGGCTTTCACTATGAGGGGGGGGGGATCGATTGTTTACTCTGCATCCCGAGCTGGGCAACTTGTTTCCCGCTTTTTATCATTTTTGCTTTTTTTTTTCTCCTCCTCCAATATTCCTGCTTGCTTACGAAGTTCAATATCATAGTCTTTAGGCAAATTCTTCACGGATTGGGACACTGTCGATAAAAAATCCGTAGCCCAATAGTCTACAATCGGAGGGAATACTTCCTTGGGCTCAGGCTCCTTTAGCGCCTTCAGTTTGCCCTTCCATTTCTCAACGTGAGCCTTCACGACCAATTTGGTTTCAGCATCACTAAGTTCCCAAGGCCTTGGGAGGAGAGGCTTCAGTGATGGCTCCGGTACCCGTGTGGTCTTAGGTACATAAGGGTCTGGGTTAATAGACCAAGAGCGGGTTCCCTTGCTGGCCGCCTGCTTCTGTTTCTTCGCTGGAGGAGGAATGGGGGGCGACGTCTGCTTATCCTCCGGAGGAGGAATGGAGGGCGACGTCCGCTTATCCTCCGGAGGAGGAATGGGGGACGACGTCCGCTTATCCTCCGGAGGAGGAATGGGGGGCGACGACGTCTGCTTTTCCTCCGGAGGAGGAATAGTGGGAGACGTCTGCTTTTCCTCCGGAGGAGGAATGGGGGGCGACGTCTGCTTAACCGCCGGAGGAGGAATCGTGGGCGACGGCTGCTTAACCGCCGGAGGAGGAAGATCGGGGGACGACGTCAAATGGCGTGAAGGAGTCGTAGGTGAACCAGCACCAGCACCACCACCACCACCAGCACCTGCACCATCGTAGGGGGGTGGACTTGTTAGCCTTGGCGTCTCGCCTGGAAACACTATGTACTTCTTTTTCCATAGAATGAACTGGCGCTTGACATCTCCAAGTCTTCTCTCCCCTTCGGGTGTAGCTATGTCAATCTCCAGGTCCTCAAACGCTTGGACTATGTCTTCCACCGTGACACGAGCATAGCCATATGGAATGGGGTTGTTGTGATGGAGTGCTCCAGGTGTATAGGTAAAGCACTGCCGGTAGCCACCTTCATGGAAATGTTCCCCACGGATAATGCAGATCACATTCTTCTTTCATCTCCTTTACGTCATCCACGGGGTAGTGAGGCTCCGGTGCACGACTCTCGATCATCGGTGCATTAGCACCTGCAGTCGGGGCCTCCGTGGAAGCCACGCTGCTTCTTCGCTGCTGGCTTCCGAGATCCGTTGCATGTTCTTGATGCGGCCCTGCAGCCGACGCTTTTTCTTTCTCAAGTATTCCCGCACGACCTTCTTCAGGTCAGAAACTTCCATTGCAAGATTCGCCAGTTCATCTGCAGCCCGGTCCGTACCTCTCCTACGGCTTCTGTAACAGTACGGGCACCCTCCTGGAAAACCCTACTTTCCACGGCAATTTGCCTTTGCCTCGTATATGTCCTCCGTGTTCAGGATTTCCGAGGGCATGGGTCAGTTGGTCTCTCTCTCTGTTGAACGTGATCTTGCCCTGTTGAGCTTTGGTCATTGCGTCAACAAGGTCTTTTGTGGGAGCAAACTTTTTCTGCCGGTGAACACACTCCCCTGTCTCCGGTCTAGCGATCCCCCATGCCCGTACCACCACATTTTGGCTCTTTCGTCCCATCCCTCTGTACCTAGACGGATTCCTCTTGCCCTTAGGCCGTCCTCCATTGCCTGCCACTTAGGCGCCGAAACACGGTATCCTCCTGGCCCCATAACATGATGGTACTTTCTTTTCCGCATTAGCCTTATTTTTGCCGACATTTGCTTGAAATGCTCCGATTTCATGTTGCGTCACAAATTCTGTCCAATCATCTCTCAGTTTCTCATATTGTCCAGTGAAAATCGGAGTCTTGCCCTTGCTGACATATTCACGGAACAATTTTTTCTTGAAGTTCCGGAATGCTTCGGCCATCTTCTGAAGAGCGAACTCTTTGACTATCCTCCTCCTCTCACGTCCACCCGGAACGTCCTGACCGAATTCATCTTTTTTGTTGTATTCCGGAGGTAGAATGAAATGTGCAATAAGCTTTCTAAACATAATCTTTTTCGTTCTCTTGTCGACATAACTGAAACCAATACGTGCTTTCTTTGTCTCCTTCCATTCCTGGACGGTGATCGGACGATGTCTCTAACAATGACTCTGCATTGTTGATAAACTTTGTGGTGTGCTGTAGGGGCTTGCCGATTTCACTGACTGATTCGATGGTATATATTTCGGAATCTTTCATCGCCTTGGATTTGCCACGCTTTGTCATACTAGATCCGACCGAGGGCTAAAATAAGAAAGAGAGTCGCGCGCGTTAGTCTTTGCAATTGGACCGAGGGCTAAAATAAGACCGAGGGCTAAAATATACCTCGCCGGAGGTGGTTGTTCTTTGCAATTGGAGATCGTCGTTTGTCGACGGTTGACCTCCGTCATCAATGTCCATTCCTTCACCTCCTTGATCATCGACAATGTCTGTTCCTTCTTCACCTCCTTGATCATCGACAATGTCTGTTCCTCCTCCGGCTATGATATCTAATATATAACCTTCAGCCACCTGTTCCGCCGTCAGGTCTCTATTGTCTGCCATATGTCACTCCTGCAGACATGCATGTAGTAAAAATTAATTAAGTATATAGGAGACTTAGCAAATATTGTCGTAGAAGGAGGGAAAACAGATTGCTAGGGTTTTGGGTGGAAGAACGATAACCACCGGAGGGGGAAAACCATACTTTAGAGGTGTGTCCAAGATTAGTTTCTCAAATGACTTGGAGAACCCCATAGCTAGGTTGCATTTGCTTTCCTGGTCATTTTGGTATATTACACTTAATATTCTGAATTTATTGAATTAAAACTTATTTTCATCATTATTTTAATGAATTTAATACAAATTCAAATAAGGTCTCATTTTGAACTTTGTCAAACATGATTGAAAATGATATAAACAGATAGCTTACATTTTTCTGAACATTTTGCATATTTTTCCAAAAAAATTAAATTATAAATTAAAAGTTATTTAATTTAGAAGGTTATTTATATTCTGTAATTTAGAACAGTGGGCAGGTGACGTCATCATGACGTCACCCCTGGCGAGGCCGGCGGTTGCAGATTAGGATCTCGGATCGATGATTCCGGCCACGGGGGATGCAACGGAGATGGGGACGAGGCCACTGTGCTGCTCGCCACGGGGGAGGGGACGGAGATGGGGACGAGGCCACGGCCACTGTGGTCTCGCCGGCGGCGAATCTGGCCGCGGGAGCGATCGCGAGGGACAGCGACGGCGTTGGTTCGGCGTTGGTTCTAGGGCGACGCCGTTGGTTCTAGTTCGATATGGCATTGGTTCTAGGGCGACGGCGATGGCCCGCGGGGAACCTACCGGCCGGAGAGACGGCGACGGGGCGGGGGCGGAGCAGGGTGGAGGCGGTGGAGAGAAGGGCGCGACAAGGGCGACGGCGCGGCGACGGCGACGGCGATGGCGACGACGACGGAGATCTGCGCGGGGGACGGCGACGGGGCAGAAGACGACTGGGCGCCGGCGCGAATGAAGACGAGGGTTTGGGGACTTAGAAAATTTTGGGGCAGGAAGGCATCGCACATATATAGGTCAAGCCTTTAGTCCCGGGGGTGTCACGAACCGGGACTAAGGTCCCCTGGGTACCTCCGCGGGCCTTTAGTCCCGGGTGGTGTCACGAACCGGGACTAAAGGTGAAAATTTTCGCTGCGTTTTCGTTCCCGCGCAGAACGAGCCTTTAGTCACGGTTCGTGACACCAACCGCGACTAAACGTGGTTATTCGAATACTATTCTTTTTTCCAATCTTAAAAATACAAATAATATATCAGAAAATTCAGAAAAATAAAACTAATTCTTTTTCCAATCTTAAAAATACAAATAATATATCAGAAAATTCAGAAAAATAAAACTAATTCTTTTTCCAATCTTAAAAAATCCCATAGATAAAAAAGGCAGTACATAATGGCAAGAGTGGATCTAAACCTAAACGGAGAGCATAGATGCATGATCTGATATCTGCTGCTAGTCATACTCCTGCCTAGGCCTACATGCGAGAAAATTCAGAGCCCAGGACTGGGCCTGAGGGTAGCGCAGGTGGGGGACACCAACCGGGACTAAATGGGTTAGGGTTTCGTTTGGACCAATCAGATAGACTCACACGGATCGTGTGTTTCTTTAAAGCGCTTCTGAGTCGTTGGATCCGGGGTGTGTTTCTTTTGAGCTGTTGTGAGTCGTTCGATCAGGGCTACGGTGTGTTTCTTTCGAGCTGTTGTGATCAGCCGTTGGATGAGGTGGTTTCTTAACCGTTGGATCAAAACCCTAGCACAACACTTTGTGAGCCAGAGGACCCTATATATAGCCCACCTTCATACACCGGTCAGTTCATCGAGCAAATACAAAACATCCGGATTCGCCATCATACGTCCTACCGTGCATTTGGTATGCATATTGCACTGAGTAGCCACGGTAGGGCTGTATGATGGTGATACCGATTGTTTTGTTCTACCCCCCCCTTTAACACATCCATCCATGCTTGGGTCAGTGTTCACTTTGAGCTCGGGTAGTAATGTGCAACTATTTGCTTGGTTGTGTTAATTAGGGTGGCGCGTGGCGCGGGAATTGTGACGCGTGGCGCGGGAGTTGCGACGCGTGGCGCGGGAGTTGTGACGCGTGGCCAGGAGGGCGCGGTATAAACTGTCGCGCCTCGAGCGCGTCTTCTCCTCGGCGCCGTCGCGCTTCCACCATGCCTCCGAGGAGGAACAGCACCACCGGCTTCCGCGGCGTCCGAGCACGGCAGAACGGAATGTTCAGCGCAGATATCCGCTGGGGGGACGACCGCATCCCCCTCGGCACCTTTGCGACGGCGGCGGAGGCAGCCCGCGCCTGGGACGCGGCGGCCTGGCGCCTCAACCGCCCGCGGTCGCTAATGAACTTCAACGACTGCCACACCGTCTGGGAAGCGGAGGCCAGGCGCCGAAGCCGCAGATCATCACCGCCGCCGACCACCTCCACCTCCGCCACCGCGCATTTCAGGGCCTAGTCGACGCCAGGGAAGACCGCGTCGTCCGCGAGTATTACCGGAACAACCCGGGGGAGGAGAGCGCCGACGAGGAGCTCTGGCAGACCCGCGCGGCTCAGCGGGCGGAGCGCCGCCTCGAACGCCACCTCGTTAGATGCCGCTCGGGAGGCGAGGACGAGGGCGCTGCAGGAGCTTCGTCGGGCTGACCGCGCCGGCGAAGTCTGGGCCTCCGACGATCCGAGGTGGGGGCCTATCTCGGACATACCATCATGCACCTCCGACGACGACGAGGAGGTCACGGACGAGTCGGCGACGATGATGACCCGGAGGAGGTCACCGACGAGTTCCCCGACGACGACGGCGAGGAGTAGTAGTGTTCGTCTGTTTTCTCTTTTTAATAAAAGAATTTGCATTCCGGCGACACTGCGGCGCGCTAGCGCGTCTGTTTTCTGTTTTTAGTAAAAGTTGGTACAATAAATTAATTAGAGATAATATAATTCAAAATGATCCATTAAACATGATCCATTCAACAAAGTTTGGTACAATAAATTATTACACATCAATTCTTCCCTTGTGTCCCCGCTTTCTTACGATTTGGACGTATCCATGGAGCATCCTCATCATTTAACTTAATGCTTGGGTCAGAGTTCACTTTGAAGGGCGGAATTTCACCAAACATATTATAATCTTCTGACATGTCTGTCTTGTCCTCCACTCCCACGATGTTTCTTTTCCCTGAAAGAACAATGTGACGCTTTGGATCATCGCATGATGCACTGATCGTTTTCTTATCTTTCCGTTTCCTCGGTTTGCTACTCATGTCCTTCAAATAGAAAACCTGAGCGACATCTTTGGCTAGGACGAATGGTTCGTCAAGGTAACCAAGATTGTCGAAATCCACCATTGTCATTCCGTATTGCTCGTCCACCTTTACCCCACCTCCTGTTAGCTTGAACCATTTGCACCGGAACAAAGGGACCTTAAAATAGGGTCCATAGTCAAGTTCCCATATCTCCTCTATAACCATAATATGTGACCTTTTGCCCAATCTCGGTTGCTGCATCAAAGCGGACACCACTGTTTTGGTTGGTGCTCTTTTTATCTTGGGAGATCGTGTAAAATGTATTCCCATTAATCTCGTACCCTTGGAAAGTCGTGATAGTCGAAGATGGTGTCTTGGCCAACATGTACAGCTGATCTCCAACATCATTGTCATTCATTAAATGTTTTCGCAACCAACTGCCGAAGTCTCCATGTGGGCCTTTCTAATCCATGATTCAGTCTTCCCCGGGTTGTTCGAGCGTCAAATGTTCTTGTGTTGCTCGAAATACGGAGCCACTAAGCTCGAATTTTGCAGAACTGTGTAGTGTGCTTCAGTCATAGAATGACCGTCCATACATATCGTTGATTTCCTTCCGATCGTGCCTCTTCCACTTAGTCTCCCCTCGTGCCGCGATTGAGGAATACCAATCGGCTTAAGGTCAGGAACATAGTCAATACAGAACTCAATTACCTCCTCATTTCCATAGCCCTTTACGATGCTTCCTTCTGGCCTAGCACGGTTACGAACATATTTCTTTAATACTCCCATAAACCTCTCGAAGGGGAACATATTGTGTAGAAATACAGGACCGAGAATGGAAATCTCTTCGACTAGGTGGACCAGGAGGTGCGTCATAATTGAAGAAGGATGGTGGAAACAGCAACTCAAAACTGACAAGACATTGGACCACATCGTTCTGTAAACCGTGGTAGATCTTCTGGACTGATTACCTTCTGAGAGATTGCATTGAGGAATGCACATAGCTTCACAATGGCTACTCGAACATTTTCCTGTAGGAGGCCCCTCAAAGCAATCGGAAGCAATTGCGTCATAATCACGTGGCAGTCGTGAGACTTCAGGTTTTGGAACTTTTTGTCCGCAATGTTTATTATTCCCTTTATATTCGACGAGAAGCCAGACGGAACCTTTATACTGCTCAGGCATTCAAAAAAATGACCTTCTCTTCTTTCGTAAGAGCGTAGCTGGCACGACCTTGAAACCATTCCGGATGCCGGTCATCTGGGTCTTTCAAAAGTTGCTGATCCTGCCGTGCTTCCTTTGTATCATTTGTCTTCCCATACACGCCCAAGAAGCTTAGCAGGTTCACGCAAACATTCTTCGTAACATGCATCACGTCGATTGCAGAGCGGACATCTAGGACTTTCCAATACTGTAGCTCCCAAAATATCGATTTCTTTTTCCACATGGGTACGTGCCCGTCAACTCCCTGCGGAACTGATTGTCCGCCAAGACCCTTTCCAAAGATGACTTTCAAATCCTTGACCATAT
The DNA here is from genome assembly GCA_028641055.1 of Alopecurus myosuroides. Lineage (NCBI taxonomy): Eukaryota > Viridiplantae > Streptophyta > Magnoliopsida > Poales > Poaceae > Alopecurus > Alopecurus myosuroides. The sequence continues at coordinate 38,528 of JAPCYS010000161.1, read as the reverse complement.
CAAATATCTCAGCTCCAGTACGTTCCGCAGGCTTCGGCCGGTGATCTGCCTTGTCGTTGAAATGCTTGCCTTTCTTTCTTACGTTATGATTTCGGGGAAGAAATCGACGATGACCCAGGTACACGTTCTTCCTACAGTTATCCAAAAATACACTTTCAGTCTCATGTAAGCAGTGCGTGCATGCTTTGTATCCCTTATTTGACTGTCCAGAAAGGTTACTGAGAGCAGGCCAATCGTTGATGGTTACAAAAAGCAACGCTCGTAGGTTAAATTCCTCTTCTTTGTGCTCATCCCACACAGGTACACCAGGTTTGCCCCACAATTGTAAAAGTTCATCAACTAATGGCCTTAGGTACACATCGATGTCGTTGCCGGGTTGCTTCGGACCTTGGATGAGCACTGGCATCATAATGAACTTCCGCTTCATGCACAACCAAGGAGGAAGGTTGTAGATGCATAGAGTCACGGGCCAGGTGCTATGGCTGGAGCTCTGCTCGCCAAAAGGATTCATGCCATCAGTACTTAGACCAAATCTTATGTTCCTTGCGTCAGCTGCAAAATCTTTGAACTCTCTGTCGATCTTTCTCCATTGCGTTCCATCAGCGGGGTGTCTCAACTCCCCGTCGGACTTACGGTCCTCTTTGTGCCATCGCAACAACTTGGCATGATCTTTGTTCCTGAACAGGCGTTTCAACCGAGGTATTATAGGAGCATACCACATCACCTTGGCGGGAACCCTCTTCCTGGGTTTCTCGCCCTCAACATCGTCACCAGGGTCATCGCCTCTGATCTTATAACGCAATGCAGTGCATACAGGGCATTCATTCAAATCCTCGTATGCACCGCGGTAGAGGACGCAATCGTTAATGCATGCATGTATCTTCAGAATCTCTAAACCTAGAGGGCACACAACCTTCTTTGCTTCGTACGTACTGGTGGGCAACTCGTTATTCTTCGGAAACATATTCTTCAACATTTTCAGCAAATTTTCAAATGATGAGTCAGCTACACCTTCCCGTGCCTTCCATTTCAGCAAATCCAGTGTGCAGCCCAGCTTTTTCAGACTATTGTCGCATCCTGGGTACAGTGACTTCGTGATCCTCTAACATGCGATCCAAATTCTCCTTCTCCTTGTCAGTTTCGCAGCGTCTCCGTGCATCAGCAATGGTCCGACCAAGATCATCAGCGGGCTCATCATGTGCCTCTTCTTCACCTTCACCAAACCCTTCCCCACCTTCAGCATCATCCTCCATGAAAGTATCACCGAAAAGGTCATGATAGTTGAAATCGATATCATCCTCTTCTTCATCTTCTTCCATTCTAACTCCTCTTTCTCCATGCTTGGTCCAACAATTATAGCTTGGCATGAAACCGTGCCGAAGCAGGTGCATGTGAACGACTCTTGAGGAGGAGTGACCCTTCTCATTCTTACATTCAGCACATGGACACATAATAGAACCTCGCTGCTTGTTCGCATTTGCCACTACGAGGAAATCTTTCAAACCCGTAGTGAACTCACCGGAGAGTCGGTTACCGTACATCCATTGCCGATTCATCTGCATTATTATTATATAAAGTATATAATTAACCATCATGCATCTGTTAAACTAACTAGCTAGCTGGAAATAATACAAATCATGAAAGGTTCAAGTTGCTAACCGCGATCACGGAGGTAAAATAAATGAAAACGCTCAAGTGTGTTTCATGCTATCGGGCATTTCATCGAACACCTTGTGTGCATAATAGGAACCAAAAGCATCCCCACCACCCCTTGTGAATATTGTGAGCAAATATGGCTAAGTGCAGCGAGCTGAGTCCTATATATAGGGATGGGCCTTTAGTCCCGGTTCACCTGGACAACCGCGGCTAAAGGCCTTGGGGCCAGCCCGAGGACCTATTCGTCCCGGTTGGTCTGGCCAACCGGGACTAAAGCCCCTCCCCTCCGCCAGCTGTGGGCCGAGCGCGCTGGGCCCAGAATATTGGTCGCGGGTCTCGTCCCGAACCGTGACTAAAGACCCCTATGGTCGCGGGTCCATTATTTTGGGGACTAATGGGGGCGTACCGAAGGCCTATTTTCTACCAGTGACATCCAAGTTCGAGCTCCAGATTACGAAGTTGAAAAAGAGCAAAAGGCTCTACATGTTCATTCTTGTAGTTTTGCTTGCTTGGATATGGTTCTCGGTGTATTAGTTACAGCTAGTTTTTAGTAGTAAGGTGGAACAAACCATAGACTACCATGGCCTAATCATTTTATTTAAATTAGTATCGATGTGTCTTTTAAATATATGTAAGTTGATGTAAAACATTATCAATGTATGTGAGAACTGGCTGAGGCATTTTTCCATCCATCCACTCCATGTACATATTACCATTGGATATGCTTATTTTTTGTGGGATTTTATCATGGTTACATTTTTTGTATATTACATACTTCCCAATTGTATGTCTACTCTTTGTTCAGCATGTTGTCTCTGATTACACCGAGCTTTTTTGTACATATATCTAACAACATTATTGTCTACTCTTAGTTCAACATGTTGTCTCTGATTACACCGAGCTTGTACTTCACAAAGTTCTATCTATAAATGGGAATGAGGCATTCCTACCCGAAAACTTTATCAAGGATAAGGAACAATAAAGGAGGTAATCTGGCCAATTCAGGAGCTTCTACTGCTATTTTTTCTAATGATCGATTACCCCGAAAAATTTTGTAGTACGCATTACCATCTCACTACTGATGGTGAGGCGAAAGGGAGCTTCCTTTTGTTTCTATGTTATGTTGGAACCATGATCTAAGTACTAATATGTTGTAAGAACTATTTCTTGTAACTACTTCTACGATAACAATTTTATATTCTTGTCTACTACCTTTTTGTTTATTTTAATTTTTGTGAGCCATTACGGTAAACGATATGCGCGAAATACAGTTTGTAGGGGGTTATCGAGAATAAGCAAGAACGAATGTTGAATCATGCCCATAAATCTTGTGCAACGTGCACCAACATCAACCTACTCTGATTATGATAAAAAGGGGAGGGAGGGGGGGGTCCTTTTGTCTCTTTTTTTTATGTTGGAAGCATGCTCTAAGTAGTAATATGTTTTAAGATTTTCTCTTTTCAAAAACCACTTCTACAATGCTTTGTCCGGCGCCAAGTGATATTTTTATAATTTACCAAGAAAGTAATTTTTTGCACTTTTCCTGCCTTAAGGTAGGGGATATGCGGTAAATACATTTTGGTAAGAAATTGGAGATAAAATCAACTTGTATGTCATAGGAAATAAAAATGATTTCATTCACTAGCTACCCTTGCGCATAAGAAGTTAATTGTAATCTCCATCGTCACGAAAATTACCTCCTCCTTATGCACTTGAAAAGGGAAAACACCCCTGAAAAGAACACTTAGTTGATTATAACAGACATACATTTTAGACGTTCACAGGATTCAAATATTACAGCAAAATATTACATCAACTAGTTCTGCAGGGGATCTGTTTCAAACTGTTTCAAACGGAGGGCTCATAACAACTAGCAAACCCTTCCAAAATGGTACATATGTAATAGAGGTTTACAGTACCGACTACTAATAGATAAGACAGACACTTTCGGAAATTCTCGCAATCGTTCCCCTAGGAGGTGCCAGATGAAGATGCCCTGTCAGCAATCTTGGTGCCAAGGATGGAAGCAACATATGAATAGTTGTTCTTGTAGCAGATCTCCACATGGAAGTTTCAACAGCTCCGATCCCAGTTGATTTGCGACAGTTCGGAAGTACTACACCTTTCGTATGCCTCTTCCTAAAAATGAACATATTAAATTGAGTTGAGAATTTGTTCCAAAGATTCAGCATAACTATAAACAATGTTATCAGTCTGATAAAAGAAAATTACACCATGAATAAATGATTATGGATTTCTTCCTAGGGAGAAATTAAACAATTTTGCAAAAAAATAAAAGTTGAACCATATTAAACAGATTTTTGAAAGATGGCAGTGAAAGATGAACCCTGAAAAATTGCGTTCCTTGTAAATAATAAATTTTGCAAAACAGATTTTTGAACCATTTTTTCCAAATATTCGGGTGTCCTATGTTTTTTTTCCTTTTTTAAACACTAACCCAGCACGATACCAGTTGCGACTAGCAAGCAAGATATAACATACATTATATAGTGAATAATATGACAAGATGATATGGCAAGAAAAAACATTTGATATTGGAAATTTCATGCGCAAGGACAGAAGGGTTCTAAACCTTTTCTTTCCAAGGAGATGGATCTGTTCCTTGTGACAGTGGAATCGATTGCACATCAGGTGTAGCAACATCAATTCGCACGGCGTCAGAACTAGGGAATTAATGATCATATAGATCGCCGTAGTCGCCAGGAAGAAAATTCTCCATACTATCTTCTTCTGTATCGCTCCAATTATCATGTCTGTGACAGAAATACATAATTTATAGCATTTGAATGTATCCATGCGCTATTTTAGGAAATGTACATAGTTTTGTCATCTAGAAAAGTGGTGTTGAATTTGTCTATACAAATGTACAAACATATATTTTCAGAAGCTATATAATTACTTTCTGACAATGTTACGAATGGTATCGAAAAAGAAGCTTAATGCAGTATACTGTGGTCGTCGAAAATAGTTCTTCAGGTTTCTACTTCTCACTCTACATTATTTCTAGCGCGAATATTTGCAAAAGGAAAATGTTCATGGACTTACGTTCCATTAAAAATACCATCGCCTGAATGACAACTTTCGTATCTGTCGGTTGCTGCACTGGGGGTGCTGTTGAGATTGAATAACGAGTTAGTGAGATTTAGTCAGCAATATTCAGGAGAATGGATTGGTTTTCAACAGGAAAACGAGACTACATGCGCAAAGAAGATTAGTATGCTTACTCCTGTGAAATTTCGGACATAGTGGCCGGATCTAATTGGACATTAAAGATGGATGGTTGAAAATTCGGTTATGCTGTTGGATCCATTTGAAGATTAAAGTTGGATGGAGGTATAAGAGGTGGTTGTAATCTGAATGTTGAGAGCACAGCAAGTTAAACAAAGAAACAGAAAGCAAATGTGCGATGTAAAAGGCAGTTTATAGATCTCCTGATAAAGGGGATCTTGAGCAGCAGAGCGAGTAACCGATTATGACCTTGCATTCTCGTCGGTTGGTTGCTCGCTAACGGCGGCGAGTAGCTGCAGATACGTCAAAGTGCCTGGCATTGGAGACTGCATTGGTGGGAAGTCGGGAGAGGATGGGATCCCTTGAGCCGGATTTTTGTGCTCGAGATTGAAGAAGAATGAACAATAGAAGGAGGGAAGAGTTCAGGGAGGTGGAGATCCGGGAAAAGGGGGAGTTTCTTTGACCATGTGTTCTCCCCGGCAGTGCTGTCTGGGCTGCATCTTGCCAAAGGGGTATTTTCGGCAATTACTAATCATGCGCGTGACGTTTTTGTTTTAGACAGTGAGTAAATCGTGGAGGTTACGTTGGTTGATGAAAGTCAAAGTTTGCTGCGGGTGGAGTTGCCTGGTACCACTGGCTCTTATCCCTAGACAGATGAACGGCCAAGATAACTCTTGGAGATCCATGTATGTGTGGGAAAACCACTCTCGCCATCTGGGCGAGCTTCCCCTGGCCCGCGCCTCGCTCGCCACCTCCCTCGCCAACGTCACCGGCTTCAGCTTGCTCGTGCGGCCTCATCTACATATATACCACGAGTCAGTTATGAGTTTTAGATACATACATATATAGACAAATGCAAGTCATCTATTGTTGAACGGAGGGAGTAGCTTGTACGTGTACTTCTCATCGTTTTGGTGATTAAATCGGGGTGCAGATTCGCATGGCGAGCGCGCTGGACACGCTGTGCGGGCAGGCGTTCGGCGCGCGGCAGTACCATCTCCTCGGCGTCTACAAGCAGCGGGCCATGCTGGTGCTCGCGCTTGCCTGCGTCCCCATCGTCGCCGTCTGGGCCTACACCGCCCAGATCCTCGTGCTCCTCGGCCAGGACCCAGCCATCGCCGCCGAGGCCGGCGCCTACGCGTTGTGGCTTATCCCGGCCCTTCTCACGTACGTGCCTCTCCTGTACCACACCCGGTACTTGCAGACGCAGAGCATCGTCGTGCCGGTCATGGCCTGTTCCGGCGTTACAGCGCTCGCCCACGTCTTCGTGTGCTGGGCGCTGGTGTACAAGGCTGGCATGGGGAGCAAAGGCGCCGCGCTGAGCAGCGGCGTCTCCTACGCCATCAATCTCGCCATGCTCACCCTGTACACGAGGCTGTCGGGAGCATGCGAGAGGACGTGGAACGGGTACTCCATGGAGGCCTTCAAGGAGCTGCGCCAGTTCGCGGCGCTCGCCTTCCCGTCGGCGATGATGGTCTGGTGAGACAAATCACACTACAAAGTCTTCTCTTGCTTGGTCCCTTGTACGTCACATGCATATGTGATTGGGGAATTTGATTTTTTGCCCAGTTTTTTTTTTCAAGGATATCGGTTTCATAGAAGAAAGGCCAAGAGGCCAAAGTTTACAACGCGGTCGACACAGACGTCGAGAACGCACCCCCTAGCTCATACAAGAGACTACTCACGGAACCTCCACCGCTCCACCAGTGCTAAGTCTGTCCTGAAGAGCCTCGCCGCCCTCCATCGGCCGGCTTCCTCCATGATTTTCAAAATCACGGCCTCTGCATCCGGCCGCAGGCTATCAAAAACGATACCGTTCCGGTGATTCCACAGGCACCAAAGAATGAGCCCCAACGCCGTCCAGGCCTCACGCCCAACCCCCTGCCCGGATTTGTCCGGGAGCCAATCCACCAAACGGTCTTCAGGGTTGGGAATCCATGCTTCACGGTTCCAATGTCTAAGGATCACCGTCCATACTTGCCGCGAGAACACACACCCCAGCAGGAGGTGATCAATATCCTCTGCGTGCTGGTCACAGAAAGGGCAAGCAGCCGGCCTTGGAAGACCCCGTTTCTCCAGGCGATCCGCCGTCCAGCATCGATTACGCATAGCCAACCAAAGGAAAAATTTGCACTTGGGGGGCGCGCGAGATCTCCAGATTTGTTTCGCCCCTCCGAAACCCGTGGTGCCTGCAAAGATCCCCCGATATGCCGACCGAGCCGAGTAGGAATGGTCACTCTCCCAGTTCCACCAAAGGGAATCCGCCTCTCCCTCCACGAGCTCCACTATAGCAATACGCACCGCCAGGTCTAACAACTCCAGTAGCGCTGGAGCCCCCAGGTCGTGCGAGATACCTCGTAGCCAACCGCCCGAGAGGCCCTCTCGAACCAACAGTGATCGCTTCGCCTGTCTAGAGACCTTTGCGAAGAGATGAGGGGCAAAGTCTCGAATCCTCCCCTCGGGGAGCCATCTGTCCAACCAAAAGAACGTGCTACTCCCATCCCCCAGCACTGAAGTAGTGGCAGCCTCAAAAATTTGCCGGACTTCGTAGGGTTTTTTGCCCAGTTTTATTTGGGGACTATTCAATTTGACCTTGTTTACTTTGACCTCTCTCCTATTTGCCACATTTTTCTATTGGTATAGTTGATTTATCTGATCAATGGAAAATTTCCTTCCACCTATGTCATATGTGCAGCTTGGAGTGGTGGTCTTATGAACTGCTTGTGCTGCTCTCTGGTCTTCTGCCCAATCCTCAGCTTGAAACCTCCGTACTGTCCATATGGTAATCCACACGAGTTTTTGCATGTATACTACGATCTGAAATCCAACAATTCTTTCTCTCTTTGCCTACTCTCCAAGTTGTGCATTAATTATTTAATTCTGCAGTCTTAATACCGGCGTTCTCATGTTCATGGTGCCATCTGGTCTTTGCATAGCAATAAGGTACTACCTATCTACTGTGATACATTCACTAACTAACATAATGTGGAACTAAAGCTTTCTCCGTTCCTATGATCTAGCATCTGATTCTTCTTTAATTTCCTGACAGCACTCGCGTTTCCAATGAACTTGGCGCTGGCAAGCCCCACGCAGCAAAGCTGGCAAGCAGACTAGTCATATGTATGGCCTTGTCTGAAGGCTTGGTGATCGCTGTTACTATGATGCTGCTACGAAACGTCTGGGGTTATATGTACAGCAGTGAGGAGGAAGTTGTCACCTACATTACCCGGATGATACCAATTCTGGCCATCTCCTTCTTGTTGGATGGAATCCATAGCTCCCTTGCAGGTACGATAGAGCACATATGAAATGCAATCTGTTTCAGGCTTTCAGCAAGATCTGAAACATGGTGGCATGATCACTAATTATCTCTGCATTTCAGGTGTCCTAACTGGATGTGGTCAGCAGAAGATCGGCGCACGTGTCAATCTCGCCGCGTTCTACTTGGTAGGCATCCCCTTGGCCGTCGTATTTGCATTCGTCCTGCATCTCAATGGAATGGTACGTACTACCATCTCGGCATCTTATATATGTACCAATCTTAGCATTTCTTAATTCACTGGCTGCATGAGTAAGTCTGAAAGACTGAATTTGTCGTCCTTTCAATAGGGGTTGTGGCTCGGCATCGCTTGTGGTAGTCTCACAAAGCTTTTGTTCCTCATGTGGATCGTACATTCAATAATCTGGGAAGATGAAGTAAGAACTTGCAATTCGAACAACACCATACATTATCCTTTCGACAGAAATACTTGATGCATCTTCCTATTTTTTGTATTTCAATTCAGGGATTTAGAGCAAAAGACGTGACGTTAAGATCTTCCTCTCCCTTGGTTGCATGGCAATAGTATCATGCGGCTAAATTTGATTTGGTGATACGATTAAACAGGAAAGCAACAGGAATGATTGATATACAACTAAGATACTATTTAGCTTTGTAGACTGGAGAGTAAATCTAAATATTCACTACTAAGATGATCAAGTCACCGGCATTGCTTCATATTTTTAGTATTTTTTGTAAAGGAAGTATGAATTTTCATTTGAAACTTCTATGATGATGTGTTGACGTCTTTGGTCTGAAAACGTTACATGCCACACACATAGAGAGCGGAAATTTTTGCTCTGACATCCAAACGTTCGAAGTTGCATCAAAATTTCAAATACTCTTAACATTCACACAATAAATAAAACTAGCAAACAATCAATGATTAAATATTTACAAGTATATAAAATAAATTTGATATATGTTTAAAGGTTTGCGCAATTAAAAATTCTTATTTATTTCGTAAAATAATATTTAAAGTACAAGTGATTTAATGGGCTTGTGGGAACATCCCCTCCCGGGGATTTTTACGGTGCATTCTAGGGAGTAGTATTTATGGTCGAAAAAAAAAGAGGGAGTAGTATTGAGTTAGATCGAACCGTTCATTGCAGGTCAGTCTAGACATTTTCAAATATGGTAAGAGTACAACTTTTATTTTCGGTAAGCGTAAATTGATCCTTGGATTCCCACAAAGAAAAACAGTCACAGTTCTAAACCCCCAAGTCAGCTTCACCGAGAGTCCTGCCCTTCCTAAATTGTCTTCCCCTAGAAGGCGTCGCCCGCCAAGTCCCCTCCCTCCGTCAGTCCTTCCGGCGATGCGCCCGTCTTGCGTTGTTGCAGCCTTTCGTCCTCATCAAACTGTGCCTCCTCATCTAGGGTAACATTGAACAAAACTGACTAACAGCTTCTGAGTAACATAAAATCTACAGTACCCTACTAGCACGAAAGTAGGATGCCAAACAAAATTCAAAGAAGAAGCTCTTCTTAAATAGAATGCTCCCTGATGGCATCCAAGTGCAAACGGTAGCGGCAGCCGATGGCAGCGCTGGTCTGATGTGGGCTAGGGGATGAAAAAGTTAAGACACAATGAGATAAAAAGGCCGTTGGCCAGGTCGCCAGGAGTCCACGGGCGGTCGAATCCTTAGTGCCGGCGAGCAGGGCTGAGGGGGCGGGACATCGCACACACCTGGCTCTTCTGAAAAAGATTCTCCGGCAGTGAAGTCCTTGGTCGTGCGAATCCCCCCCCCCCCCCCATCTCTACCTTTTTTGCTCTTGGCCAAATAAATACTACTTTGATAGGCTAGCGGTATTAAAGGTCCTGGCTGGTTGGATCTAGTCGGATAGACGGTCCGTATCCATTTGTCCCTACCGTAGAAGAGCCTCCCCATGACCGCTCTAAAATGCCATCATACGACCATCATCACCATTCTTGTGGAATTATATCGACATAAATAATTCTTCATGCGAGTCACTACGGGAACGAGCGACGATGCCGAGGGGGGTTTCAACGCCGAGGGGGAAATATCGAGACCCTCGGCATAGCTCGTGCAGTGCCCACGGTTGCAAAAAGACCCTCGGCATAGAGCAACCCTCGGCATAGATGATCAATGCCGAGGGTGACCGTCGGCGTAGAATAACCTTTAGCACAGATAAAGCAACGCTGAGGGCCACCGTCGGCACAGCCTGGCCGTAGGCACATCCCGCGTGGCGACGTGCGCTGGTGACCACCGTCGAGAAAAAGTTAACGTCCCAGGACAATGCTGAGGGGTTGCCGTCGGCGTAACTCATTGATATGCATCATTCACGGCGCATAACAATGCCGAGGGGGTTCCCTTCGGCATAGATTGTATAGCAATGCCGAGGGTTACCCCCTCGGCACTGCTCCTTTTTCCATCGTATTGCCCCATATAATTTCTATATATATATGATTTAAATATTTTCTTGAATTTTATTGTTGGTTGCATAATTACTTTTAGTTTGTAGTGATATATCGCTTATGTAGAATGAGTTGTAGGGGTAGATCTATGGGGCCCACATACTAGGGGTTCGCAGGAAAAAGATCGCTGGAGCGTCGGAATCACACAACTTGCAAGTGGCCCTACCATAAATGTGAAAGTGTGGTGGAAGGCCCATGTTAAGGTGCATGCGATTACACTTAGAGAAGTGCTAGACGTGTAAGAAGAAACTCCCTCTACTGGTGAAACGGAGGGCTACCGGTGGATTCTTGGGTCCAATCTTGGATTTCCATGTATATGTGACCTAAAAAATATCTAAACCAACAAAAACTACTAGAAATTCACTCTCCGCTGGGTGTTCTCGACTTCGCCGAGCGCAAAATCTTGGGGCAACCCGGCAAAGAGCATCTACGTAGAGACTACAGATGAAACCCTCGGCGAGGGTGACCAGGCTTGGACAACATCCTCTTCGCTGAGTGTGCCCCGCCAAAAGGTCCGGGCGAAGAAGTTCACGTCAGTAAAGACAGTTAAAAAGATCTCGGCAAACACAACACCCCGGCGAACTTTCTGGCCACGTGGAGTCGGTCAGTGGGCCCCACCTGCGCCATTATGTTAGGCCCAAGGAACATCAGAGACAGTTGTAGGGTCCACCTCTTGGCAAGATTCCCCCTGTTTTGTCAGATTCGGGAGTTTCGGGCTCTAAGTAGTCATGGAACCCGCGAGAGAGAATCCGACATCGGTGGTGCCCTAACAGAAAGAGTGATCGAGTTGGCATCCAAGACCCATGCGACACTCTAACACACATGGTATGGCAAACCCTTGGTTTGGGTGGGATTCAGCTGCTCCGGTCTCCCTCTCCGGAGAAATCCTAGCCCCGCTAGAGAAAAAACAGTACTGTCGGTCTAGCCCCTCTACATGAGCCGGAAGAGGGTAGCAAAGCGGAACTAATTGCTTGCACTACAAGAAATATGATACATGACCCTTTTATAATGAACGTGGATGAATTGGTCATGTTCTATGACCATTTAAAATCAGTTGGTCGTTAGCTGTTTAAAAGGGTCCAAATCTGAAAACATAACGACTATTTGATGAGAAAAGTCATGATTTCATTAAATGAATTGGTCATAGGCCGGTTGCACTCCACCACCTCATCATTTCTTATGATGTGTCGTCCTAGTTGTCTAATTTTTGCTTATGTGTCGCTGAGCTGTCAATTTCGCTGACTAACAATTAAGTGGGTGGCATACATGTTGCTCTGAGCTGTCGCTTTTGCTGACATGTAAAGCAACTAACAACCACCCACACAGCACCACACCACCCACGAGTCCACCGCACCGCACCGCACCATCTCCGCACGCACCGCACCACACGCCCACACCACCCACGAGTCCACCGCACCGCACCGCACACACATCACCACACCACCGCACCGCACACGCACAATCACCGCACGCAAGAGAAAATAGCAAATAAAGGGGCGTCGGGCAGAGGAATCGAACCAGCCACCTCCCGCATGCGCTCCATCTCCGAAACCAGTAGGCCACAACTATTTCGTGATACAAACAGAGTTTACTGTATTTGTCTACATACAAACCGTCTGCACTAGGCTGAACACGCTAGGAAAGATCGACCGTTCTGCTGCGCTAAGAATGATTTTTGCAAAAATAAAGAAAAAACTACGAGGCACCTGTAGTTCAAATTTGGCCCGTTTCAGCGGAATCGGCAGAAATTTGTCTTTTTCAAAAGTGGTATTTTGAGCTATTTAGAGGTAGTAAGTTTGTTATTTGTAGATCAAATATGACATAATATATATTTAGAATTTTACTTTGTATATTTTTGCAATATATTTTGTGTATGTGATTCACAAAAAAAGCCGGTTTTGACACTTCGGAAAGGGAAAATGGTATTTTTATTCAACAAAAAATAAAACTTTCTTCGTGAACATTGTTAGTTGTTCCAATATGCACCTTTGTGTGGAATATGGGCACATTTAAACAAACTATGCCATGGATGTGGCCAAAACATCCGTTATTTGGCCCGAAAGCCATGAATCTTCGTACGAGATAGCTCATTTCTGTGAACACATTTTCCACCAAATTTCCGTATTCCAAGTTTATTATTTTTTGTGGATACTAGGACCTATATAACAACACCACGCGAAGATCTTGCATCGTTTCGAGTTTTTTTGAATTTTCTGTAATTTTCAAAGCCGGTTTCGGAAAACGGTCAAAACGGGGGACATGACCGTTCGTACCTAGGTGTTGAATCTTGATGAACTCTTTGTGTATCTATGTTGAAATAGGTACTTGGGTACCTAAAAATTATTTTTGCAAAAATTAAAGAGAAAACTACGAGGCACCTGTAGTTCAAATTTGGCCCGGTTTCATGGGAATCGGCAGAAATTTGTCTTTTTCAAAAGTGGTGTATTTTTAGCTATTTAGAGGTAGTAGGTTTTTTATTTGTAGATCAAATATGACATAATATATTTAGAATTTCACTTTGTACATTTTTGCAACATATTTTGTGTATGTGCTTCACAAAAAAAGCCGGTTTTGACACTCCGGAAAGGGAAAATGGTATTTTTATTCAACGAAAAATAAAACTTTCTTCGTGAACATTGTTAGTTGTTCCAATATGCACCTTCGTGTGGAATATGGGAACATTTAAACAAACTATGCCATGGATGTGGCCAAAATATCCGTCATTTGGCTCGAAAGCCATGAATCTTCGTACGAGATAGCTCATTTCTGTGAACACATTTTCCACCAAATTGCCGTATTCCAAGTTTATTATTTTTTTGGATACTAGGACCTATATAACAACACCACGCGAAGGTCTTGCATCGTTTCAAGTTTTTTTGAATTTTCTGTAATTTTCAAAGCCGGTTTCAAAAAACGGTCAAAACGGGGGACATGACCGTTCGTACCTAGGTTCTGAATCTTGATGAACTCTTTGTGTATCTATGTGGAAATAGGTACTTGGCTACCTAAAAATGATTTTTGTAAAAAATTACGGGCAAACTACGAGGCACCTGTAGTTCAAATTTGGCCCGGTTTCAACGGAATCGGCAGAAATTTGTCTTTTTCAAAAGTGGTGTATTTTGAGCTATTTAGAGGTAGTAGGTTTGTTATTTGTAGATCAAATATGACATAATATATTTAGAATTTCACTTTGTACATTTTTGCAACATATTTTGTGTATGTGCTTCACAAAAAAAGCCGGTTTTGACACTCCGGAAAGGAAAAAGGTATTTTATTCAACGAAAAATAAAACTTTCTTCGTGAACATTGTTAGTTGTTCCATGCACCTTCGTGTGGAATATGGGCACATTTAAACAAACTATGCCATGGATGTGGCCAAAATATCCGTCATTTGGCCCGAAAGCCATGAATCTTCGTACGAGATAGCTCATTTCTGTGAACATATTTTCCACCAAATTGTCGTATTCCAAGTTTATTATTTTTGGTGGATACTAGGACATATATAAGAACATCACGCGAAGATCTTGCATCGTTTCGAGTTTTTTTTTGAATTTTCTGGAATTTTCTAAGTCGGTTTCGGAAAACGGTCAAAACGGGGGACATGACCGTTCGTACCTAGGGGTTGAATCTTGATGAACTCTTGGTGTATCTATGTTGAAATAGGTACTTGAGTAGTTTGGGGGTTGCAAATGTCCAATATTCTACTCTGGGGTGGGACCGGGTTCACCGAGATCACTATCTGCCTAGCGAGTTCGTGGACTTATAGCTTGAAACTCCAACATCGGGCGAACCAACCAGGGGGAATCTTGTGAAGAGTTGGGTTAGATATTGGTCTTGGGTGTTCCTATGACCTACCTAATACAAAAAAGCAATTTGTTCTACTTGTGCACCCAGTTTCGATGCCGGTACCGGGGGTAGACAAAAAAGTCTGACTATTCGCTAACGGGGCTAGGGTTTCGCCGGAGCGGGGCCCCGGAGTGTCGGAATCCCACCAAAACCTATGTGTCGGCATACCAGTGTACAAGTGTGTTGAGGGATTGTAGGTGGCCAAGATACTACTCCGGCGCGTGACCGGCTTCATCAGTATCTCTATCTGCCTAGCGAGTTCCTAAACTTACAGCTCGAAACCCCTACTTCGGACGAAGCGGAAGGAATCTGGTGCACAGTTAGGGCGAACTCTTTGTTTTGGATATTCCTAGGGCCAAGATACTATTCGTTGGAACGAGGCGCCAGATCATGGGAATCCAAACAAAGATTTTTATTAACTAACCTAGGTGGGATTCTAGTTTTATAATAATATTTTGTATTCCCTCCGGTAAGGTATTGTCCCCCACAATTTTTTTCCCGAAAATGCCAGCATATTGAATATGATGTATATGCCGGTTATTAATTTTTTGCATTACATGGATACAAGAAAAACATTTTTTTTTGCTTCTTTCCCATGTGCCGACACAGGATAATTATGATCCGTACGATGTTTGTTGTCCGGTTTTCATACGACTCGACGTGGCATAATTATGATCCAATTGTCCCTCTTGTGCTAGGTCCACCAAGGCTATCGATCAACGACATGCACCTGCTGATGCGTGTCGTACGGAAATCATACAGGAAACGTCGTACGTGCAGCCACTCTCGTACGTATATGCGCCAACATTTTGTGTCGGACTTGAGCCGGGTTTTTGGGCCCATAATCACGAGACAGAAATAACCACCCATCAAAATCGCAAAATGAATGAGTGCTTCATCTCTCCACCAATGACACGATCGAATGTTGCTCCTGGCGGATCGTCCATCGGAAGCGTCCACTTCTCCGATGATCCGAAATAAAATTGGACTAGAGAAACCAAATTTGGAGCCGCGGGAATTTGATTTTACGGCGAAAGTTTCATCTCGGGCCGCGCCGGAAATCTCGGCCCAAAGAAACGAGAAGGAAAACGTGAGCCAGGCCACCTACCTCTCGTCCCTTCCTATCCCCACCGAGGCACCCCACCGAAACTACCTCCTGCGATCCCCTTTTGCGCGGCCACCGTTGCCGGCAGATCCCGGCCGGCTCCAGCGGCCCGTCGCGCCGCCGACCAACCCCCGACACCAGCTCCTCCTCCTCTCTCTATTCCACGGCGTGGAGCTTCTGGTCGACTCCTGCCACCCAGTATCGATGCAGCAGTCGTGGGATCGATCCCCTTTCTCTCCGCCGGCTGTGGCTCTCCCCCGCCACCCCATTTCTATACCGCCGTCGAGGACGATGCGCCACCTGCTGGTGCCCCTCGTATGCAACGCATCACTCTCCGCCGTCCGCTAGCGACCGGCAGTAGCGCACAACGGAGCTCGCTGCTCCTCTGCTCGCGCCGTCGTCCAGGTAGTTGGGTGGCTCGAGCTGGCCGTGGACGGCCTTGCCTGCCACCCCGAAGCCCTAGCAAGGCGGCCGGGGAGGAGGAGCTCACCGTCGGAGGGGTACTCCTGCCGTCGCCCCTCACGGCCATGGACGCGCCAGACCTCAAGGCCGGGCCTGCTGCTGCCGGTTGTCTTCCCCGACCACGTACCCGAGCTGCATCCTGATGCTCCTGCCCGGCCGTCCTCAACTTGGCTTCTAGCCCGCTGCTGGAGGTGAGACCAATGTCTCCATCTGTTGCTACTGGTACAGCTGCTGCAGTAGTTTGTGTGTAGCAACTGTTGTAGGTTGTATATAGAAGGATGACCTAGTGTTGTTCTTAGTACCATAGCTGCTGTAAGTTTGGTGTGCAATTGCACAACTATTGGGTGATTCTACAAGTTTGGATGCATCATAGAACTTGTGATGATGTTCTTTATATTGCAGCAAGCAAAACAGAATCTTGACAAAGTTAGGTGTTTTGTTAGTCTGGAATTTCAACCATTTATTAAAATTATAGGATTGCTGACCTGCTACGATTAACTCTTGTTGGTATGCTTGTCTTTTCCATCTCATAACCATGTCTACGAATTGGTGTGCTTGAAAAATCAAGGATGCCTCTCTTCCTTGCTGGTGTTTCCTTTTATTTTGGGGATAAGATGAAACAACTCATTTGTTTGGTGATTGGTGTGATACTTTTGTGCAGAAATAGATAAGTACGTGATACATGCATAATCATGTTGAAGTACCAGCCTTCTGTTTTCTGCTGCTGAGAGTTAATCATACTCTGTAATTTGTGTTGTTGTTCGTTAGGCTGCTGGTTAGTGAAGAGATTGCAGAATAAATGTACCACTAGATGTTTATCACTGGATGTATATCAATCTTTCATCCGACCTTATGTGTTGAAATGCTTAGTGTTGAGCACTAGATTGACATGATTTTGCTCAATATCCTCTTGTATATCTATCAGGGCATAGCTTATTTGTGTACCCGTGTTGTTGACTTCTATCAGTGCATAGCTTCTTTGTGTACCCGTGTTGTTAAGTTTTATCAGGGCATAGCTTCTTTGTACCATGTTATTGAGTTGCAGAGTTGGACCTGATTTAGTCATGGTTTTAAAGGTGTCTCTAATGTGTAGGTGCCTTATTCTTATGACCGCTTCAGGCGCCCGCCTTAGGTGAGGACATGTCTGTTTCACGATTTGGTTCAACGTCCAAGAGCTGAGTAAATTAGCTACATGTACTAGATCCATAGAGGTCTACTAAATGTTCAGGACATGGTGTGTAAAATTAATAAGGTAGCTCTCCCCACTGTGCTGAATTTCCTAACATGCTGATTGACACAACGAGAACCTTGTTCTGTTTTGGTTTGGCATGTCAAATACCTTTGTTTCATGCTCAGTAAAAGGGTATTTGACTTCCATGAAAGTTTAGTTAACGTGTGGCCAATGGGAATTAAAAACAAATGCTTTCATGTTCACCCTGTTTCCTTTACATTCAAATTTTACCTTGACATGCAAATTTGCTTCATCAAAGAAATATCTTATGCAGGACTTGGTTCTACTTGTCCAAATCTATATTCCCAGTCCGGTCACTTTCTTTTCTATTTGACATACAACTGGTTGTCATGGTGAAACCTATGTTTGGTGCTGGTTGACGCAAAGAAAACTTCATGTGCAGGGACATTATCAAGCAGCTGGAGCGTCGATGTACTAGAGCCTAGCCAAGGGAACAAGTCTGGTGTTCATCTAGGTGCGACAACTTGAACAAGGCCGAAAGCTCTCCGGAGAAACAGGACACTCTGAGGTCGACCAATGACGAGGACAACTGGCACTGCATCCTAACACCATCCTGCTCAAGGTATCTGCTAAATCCCCCCAGTTATGTAGGGTCCAAACCTGACTTTATAGTTTTGTCTGGTGTCTATTTAGAACATGTTTGCGTTGTAAATGTGTTCCATTCTGAGGTTGGTCTCAAGATCAAAGTGTGTGTTCAGGTTGCATACATATTTGATGCGCGTGCTTGTGGTGCATATTTGGGTGTCTTCACGTTTCTGCAGCCACACTTTGGCTATCGTGCTTTCGACAATTTTCCATGCATAAACTTTGACTTACACAATTTACCAAGCTAAAATTCCATTAAAATAATTTGCCATGCAGAAGTTGGACTAAGAACAACTCGCTATGCAAAAACTTTAACTTTGCTCAACTTGCCATGCATGAACTTTGACTTAGACATTTTGCCATTCTAAACAGGTGTGTTCTTTCATTTTGTAGTGATGATGCTCTTGAAGACAAAGTGTGTTGTGCCGGTTCTCGAAGTCCGCTGAAGACTGGTTCCCATGTGTATCTCATGACTATGTGTAATGAACTTGTAATGATGGTGCTCTCGAAGACTATGTGCAATGAATTTGTAATGATGTGTATCTATGACAACATATTTATCGAGATTTGATGCTTGCCATGTGATATGTTTGTGTATATTGTATATGTCCAATATTTTTGCATTATTACAGATATATATATATATATATGTCCGCTGGAATTTTTACACGAAGAATAGAGGCAAAAAAAAACAGTGGGTATCAACGCTGACGGTTAAACCGTCGGCACTGGTAAACCCTCAAATCGCTGATCAATAACGCTCTAGGTAACCCCCTCGGCATTGATCAATAACACCGAAGGTAACCCCCTCGGCACTGCGCCTTGCCACGAGGCCGCCAGGCTGCACCACGTGGATACCAACGCCGAGGGTATTCCCCTAGGTACTGCTCCTTACCACGAGCCCCCCAGCATGCACCACGTGGCTACCAACGCCGAGGGTATCACCCTCGGCACTGCTCCTGGGGCGCCGTCTTCTCCGTCCCGTTAACTTGTTGTGACGACGGTTAGAATGTGCTGAGGGGCAAAGTAAACCGTCGGCACAGGTTGCTAAGCCGAAGGTCGAAGCAACGCCGACGGTATTGTGCTGTGCCGAGGACCACATAAGCCGAGGGTTAAGTGCCGAGGGTCACCGTCGGCACTAGCTAACGCCGAGGGTAAACAAAGCTAAGCCGAGGGGGAAAACCCTCAGCGTTGAACTTCCTTCCTGTAGTGCATATAATTTTAGGTTCATACCGAGGCGGACCTAGCTCAGGAAACAAAAAGGGCCATGGTGATGCTCTGATAAGTACTCCCTCCGTTCCAAATTAGACGACTCCCATATAGATGTATCTAGACATATTTTAGTACTAGATACATATATTTGAGAGTCATCTAATATGGAACAGAGGGAGTAGCTCTGTTTTGACGATGATGATGCTCCCCACGCCAGCCAGACTCGGAGTAACTCACCAACTTGGTCTAACCCTCACCACGCCGCTCCTAAATGTGAGCAGCGCCGCAAAGCTGACCGGGTCGTGCCGGAGCAAGGCTGGATTGTCGTAGGTTGCAGACAATTTGAACATAATTCGATTGGTGTAGACGAAATTTAACCCAATTTTAACTAAAATTCGGAAGTCACGACGTCCGAACTAAACTCCGAGAACTCTCGGTTCGCTCCACCCCATTTGAAAATCAAGCCTCCATTGTCAGCAATATAGAATTGTTGCACTAGCCATATAGAACAAAAATCCGAACTGATGAAAAAGGGCTAGACATGTATTTATATTTCAACACTTTCCCTCACGTCTAGGCTATTTTAGTCCTTAGCGTGGGATTGGTGCTGGCCGCAAAATCTTTTTTTTCTTTTGTTTTTAATACTGCGTGAGCAGGGTCTCGAAGTCAAGACCTCGTGGCTCTGATACCATATCGAATTGTTGCACTAGTCATATAGACCAAAATTCCGAACTGATGGAAAGGGGCTAGACGTGTATTTATATTTCAACAAGCAACAACCGTACCATTTGCACTCTTGAGTAGGCTGTACATGGCAGGAGGCGGTGGCGGCGGCAGCAGTGATTTCGCCTGAAAACAAGAAATCTTGGTAAGATTAAGACATGAACAGTACACAAAATACGGCATCAGTTCGTGAGGAGCGATACTTGGTTTGCTCTGATGCTCGGAATCGGATGGAGGTTGCGGCCGTGCTGTGGTGGAAGGGCTTGGGTTGAGCGATGACATGCTTGGTATTCTCTGAACTACACAAAGACGTGAAACGCTCCCGTATATAGTGTCTGGCACCTTATATTTCTTATGAATGAAGAAACACCTAAAAAGAAGAAACACGCTAACAACACCCATGTTCTGAACGTTCCGAGTAAATTCGGGACTTAATGCATATCCATGTATAGTAACCAAGTCTTCACTACTGAAACGAGTAATCGTGTAAGTTTTGACTGTTTCTACATTCATGACACGTACCAGAAGCTAGCTAGCGTGAAACGTGAATGCTTCCTTGCTAGAACAACCTTAATTACAAGCTCGAGTCAAACGGTGGTTGCGACCATCACTGGCCAGGTCCTCGCATCCGTGTCCATGTGGATTGTACCGCCACTTTTTGGCCCAAAGCGTCAATACAGACACCACAGAAACAAAAACTTTGGGAGCAAGTAATTTGGGATCCATCCCAAATACTAGACCCAACTATGTGCTACTCGAGCCGATCCATCCAGACTGCAAGGAGGAAAGTAATTTGGGATCCATCGATCCCAAGGCAACGGTTTCTTAGATGTCTTGCACTTTTATGTTCGGTGGGTCGATTTTACTTCTTCCAATGACCCGACAAGTCCGTAAATTAGTATTTGTCGGTGATTCTTGTGGATTTGATATCTCTATTACTATAGGGACTTTTTTATTGAGGTAAATATTATCTATCGGAGTCCGATGGAAAACAATCCGTCGGGCCTCTCCCTTTCAACAAAGGTAAATACTATGTTTCTGAGTCCGATGTCAAGCATATCGCCGGACCTCACCAGCACCGTCCATCTTGTTCCCGGCCAATGGCCCTGTTTTGCATTAAAAAAATCCCCATTAACAACGTGAGGTTGACCGCTTTAAATCACGAAATTTCCGCCTCCCCAAAACACTCCCCGAACCTCTCGCTGACATTGTCTCTATTATCTTGCATATCTGGTGGTAAGCAACCGGCCGATCCGGCCGGCGCAGCCTAGCATCACCGTCCTGCTAGGGAGGAGGGGATGTGGATGTTGGGGTTGCAGGCGAGCGGCGTCATGGGTAGCAGTTGGGCCCGGTCGTGCACGTCTAGACGATCCTAGCAACACCTCGTACCGGCGCTGATCGACTGTCCCTTCGACGCCGAAAAGTTTGGCGCGCTCAAGCGCCTCCTCGCACCCCTACCCGCAGGCCCTATTCGATTCATGTGGAAAATTCGTTCCCCCATCTCGCTCCATGCTCCATGGATCCTAACTGGATGTTGCGAGGGGTTCAAGAGCGTGGCACTGGAGGTCAATAAGATCGTATACCTCTATCTCGACGACTATGCCCAAAAGAAGCAGTTCTTTGTAGGCGTGGATGTTTGACCTTGCCCTCTCGTTCTGCTCATGGTTTTGTTGGACATACTAGATTGAAGCAAACCTTCCATTTGCATGGAAGCAATTTTCTAGAAGCAGCCTCGCCGTGCTGACTTCTCGCCTATGTCAAATTCAGATTATATTTTTGGAAACAAATTTAATGTATGATGGAAGCAAATCTTTGTTTCGCTGGAAGCAAAATAATCTACATCTGAATTCTCCAAATTCATCTTTTCTTTCAAAAAAAAAAGTGGTTTTGCTGGACATATATTTTTTACTAGATGGAAGCAACCTTTTGTCTTCATGGAAGCAATTTCTATGCCTAAAGAAAAGCTTGCACCGGGAGCAAAGTTCATTCCTATTTGGAAACATATTGTTTTAGGAGGGAAGTAAATTGCATGGCATGAGAACAGATTGTATGACAACGCGTAATATTTCTCGTGATATATTAAAGTATTAGTAAGAAACAAAACAAATAGTGTGAAATCTATGCACACAAAGGATCTTACATGCACAATGTTCTCTCAATTTTTATAGAGCGGAGCCGAATCTTGGAAGCATTTTTACGGCCGAGGGAAACAAAAATGCTATATCTAGGAAGCAGACTAAAGTTTCCGAACAGGTTTTTGTCCTATGGATCGAAAACATGTTAGATGTCGTGAAAAAAAAATTGATTAGATTTTTCATTGTTTGTGGAATCAATCTTTGGAAAACTGATCTGTTGATTTAAATCCCCCGTGATTTGTGGAAACAGTTGTAGAAAACATTAGTTGGTGCAAAATTCTTGCATGCAAATTAGTACGCACCATTTAAGGGGCCAATCGCACGCTCCTGGTCGAACTAATCGTGCTGAGGAGTAGTACGATAGGAAGCAAACAATCGGCGTCCGATCCCTAGTACTGCCCTTCAACAAAGGACTTTGCGTCGGTCAGTTTCTAAACAACTGGTAACCATTTGCATATCAATCATGCCATATACCCATCTTATCAATAATGTTGTCAAATTCCAAACTACCTGGATTGGACTGCCATTCGATCTACCACTTAGGGCATCTTTAACAGTTTGTTGGTTATCTTGTTGGTAAAATTAGACATGTCATCAACCAAAAACACATCTTACAACCACTCCAATGGTTATATGTAGTTTGTCCAATAGAAGGTGAGAGAATGTGCAAGACCTCTCTCTATTCTACCTCGGAGCTTGTGCAAGGGTTGTTGGTTAATCTGCATACAACCTCACTCTCTGACATCATTTATTTTATGCCACATCATAAAAAATCCTATGTGGCAAAATCTACCAACGTCTATCTTACAACTATTGGAGATGCCCTTACCCATCGACGCAATTATATCGTTATCTAACTACGTGGGTCCATCCTTAGTACTTAGCTACTAAGTGTTCTTAGGGGCCGTTTGGCTGAACGTCTTAATTAGTAAGCAGCTTGTTAGTGTGGTCAGCGGTGGAAAAAACTAGTTGGTTGTTTAGCAAATTGGTTGTGGCTAGTAAAACGCCTGGAATGTTCCTGGGATGATGAGAGCCTGTTTATTCCCCGATTTGATGATACTAGCCTGATCTGGTTGCATTTCACTGATTTCTTAGTTGTTGTATTAAACATACAGAAAAAAAAATATGCATGGCATATTATTAGAAAATGAATGGTGGTAACTCTTTGGATATCAAGTGACATTAATGCGTTGTCAAAGGCCGTTAATATAATTAGATAGAACTAGAAATGTTCTATTGTTCACACATCATTGGGGTGTAACTAAGACAACATTGTATTCACAACCTTTATTTTACACAAGCAATACAACACACACTGAATACACGTACTTAAGTACTAGGATCTCATTTCTATATGGCCCAGGAGAACAAGCTCCCATGTACTTAAGCATTACAACACACATTAGAGCCATACATTGGTCCAGGTCCCCACCAACTGACTGTTTTTTTTTCATCATAGAAACATATATATTCTGCCACAAGCTATATATTTATTTCTTCAGGAGCGCGTTTACGGTGATTGGCAGGTACTCCGAGTACTTCCCAGTACTTCCGCTTGAATTAATTGTATCCGTTGATCTGGCACAGTTAATTAACGATTTTTTTACGTAATTAGAGGTATCATGTACCACAATCCATCACACGTGGTGTTTAGTCAAGAAGAAGCTTAATTAGCCATCGCCTGCACATGAGGTTCAATTTCAACGTAAAAGACATTGTTTTGTGTTGAGCTCGAGCAGCCAAGACGTGACCTGCACGCAGGCGCTTCCGGACTCTATCGCTGTCATCGGCGTGGTCACGGAAGGTCTCCCTGTCGTCCTTCATGCCCGCTATGCTCGGCAGGAAAAGGCCAGCAGCTCCTTCCAGTCCTCGGCATCTCCTCCTCCGGCGTTAGCCCGGCGGCGGCGCTGTCGTATCGCCGCCATATTGCCCTCCCAACACGATGAAAGGTTTGGGCGCGTCGGCGAGCACGCTAAAGAAGGACGCGACAGGAAGTCACTCGTGCCGGCGCATGAGCGGGTTGGCCCCGTTGCAGGACGTTCAGAACTCGGCGCCGTCATCCATGGAGGTTATGGTGGCCGACGCTGCTCGCAGACCTCGCAGAGCCACGCCTGGGTGTGGATGACCCATGCATGTGTGTCCGCGCCTGCAATGGCGCGGGAGAAGAGCCTGGCTCCCTCGACGGTGGACAGGTCGCAGCCTCCACAAAGAATGGCAACGTCGGTGCGGCAAAGAGTCTGGCCGCCTCGGCGGTTCACGGATGGCAGCCGCCGCAAAGGAAGGCGACGTCGGTGCGGAAAAGAGTCTGGCCACCTGGCCCACCTCAGCGGTTCACAGGTCGCAGCCGCCGCAAAGGAAGACAACGTCGGTGCGGGAAAGAGCCTGGCCGCCTTCGATCGCACAGTGCTCAGTTGCACACATGTGCGACCAGCTAGCTAGCACCGGTGCACCACCTCAGCGATTCACAGGCCAATCTTTCTCTTCGTGCCTCGCCGACTGCGGCTTTGAGCTTTTGGATGAATTTGGGGGAAATGAAGGAAGGATTACGGGACCGAGATTGTGAGAGAAACACGCGCAGGGGTCTTTTCAAAAAATATCGGTGCCACATGTTATTTCTTCGTTTTTAATTAATAAAATAAGTCAGTACTTTCGAGTACTTTTCAGTACTTCTATTTAGTACTTTCTGGTACGTCTTATTTTTTCACCGTTGGATTAGCTTGGTTCAACGGTTCCTAAAATTCCCAACCATCCTAAAACTTATATTTCAGACTATATCCAACATCCACCGGCATGGTGATCCGATCTATGTATCATTATGACGGACGGTCAACCACCAGATGACGAGCATGGCGGTTGAATACAGACTGGCTGAAACAGATGAGCACATTTTACCACCCCGGACATGCCTCGATTATTGCCTTGACATATAAACGCCCCTGTCAAAACACAAATTGAAAACATGCGGTTAGCGTTCATGATTAGCAGCAAAGTAAAATCGAGCACAATCTTGTACTATACTAAACTGAAGGATCGCACTCAATTGATCCTATAAAAGTTGGTTCAGAATTCTGTTTGCTTGCTACAGCGAAGGGTACGTACTGCTTGACCCTTTCGCTTAGCCTTGCGTGCAGCGCTAGCTAGTCACAGATCGAGCGCGTTGTTTCTGATTCGCAGACCGGCGCGCGCGCGCGTAGGGCAGCGAACTGTTTTTCAACGAAACGGACAACATTGCCTCATTTTATTAAAACAGAGAGAGTGAATTGGCTAGTTAATTAGCGGGGAACCCGGCCGAAAACCGTAACAAGTGCACCAAAGTGGTCATAGAACATCACATTGGGCAGACCCGGGACCTGGCTACCCACAAGGAAACACACCGCTGAGGAGAAAAAACATCATCTAGGTCGACATCAAGTGGCATCGTCGTCACTTCTCCCCGACACTACTGGAATTCGAGACTTTGCCGTGTATCATAAATACTCGGCTAAGGCCAAAAAATACTCGGCGAACACTTTGCCGAGTGCCACACTCGGCACACGTCACTCGGCGTCGTTCATCTCGGCAATCGGAACTTTGCCGAGTGTCAAACCGCGGGCCGCTCGGCAATCTCTTTGCCGAGTATATTCTGTGCACACTCGGCAAAGTTTCCTGGAACAGGTTCCGTTCCTTAATCTATAACGGAACGGTGCTCGACACTTTGCCGAGTGTAACACTCGGTAAAGTTCCTGGGCCCAGGCGTCTATGGTAGCGCCACGTGGCCTGTACGCCGAGTGTCACGACACTCGGCAAAGAGGGAGGCCCTGTTCGCCGAGGGACCTCTTTGCCGAGTGCCGTTTCGCCGAGCACGTCGAGCACAGCCGAGTAGCCTGTACGCCGAGTGTCGCGGACACTCGGCAAAGTCTCGAAACTATACGCCGAGTGTATTGCTTTGCCGAGTGTCGCTTCGCCGAGCGTACTCGCACCACCGAGTGGGGAGTATGCCGAGTACCGTGACACTCGGCATAGTCCCCTCCGTGTACGCCGAGCCTAAGTTTGCCGAGTGTCGCACTCGGCAAAGATGTTGCCCAGGCGACCAAATGGCACCTGGGAGCAAACTTTGCCGAGTGTTTTGTTGGCCACTCGGCAAAGACTTGCTCCCAGGTGCCATTTGGTCGCCTGGGCAACCTCTTTGCCGAGTGTAACACTCGGCATAGTGACCATTTGGGTCTTTGCCGAGTGCAACACTCGGCAAAGACGTTGAAATTTTGGCAGAAACTATCTGCATTTGCTTCTTTCCTGCAATCAAATCACAATTTATATACAGCACAGTACCAGAACAGTCAAAACAACCATAATTGCACCAAATAGCAACAAATGCATAACATATTTGCAACCAAATAGTAACAAATGCATCAAATAGCTCCACACGGATATATTACAAGTCACAAGTGTTTAAACATCATCCTAGAAGCATCATATAGGTAGTTCAATAGTCGACAAGTCACAAATGTCTAAACATCATATAAGTAGCCACAAGAACGACGGGATCCAAATCAACTATGCACCGAGGTCTACGGAGCCGACTCGTCACCGTCAGCTCGAGATCCGTCCTGGTCCATGTCGTTCTGGGTTCCCGATGATGAAGCATTTCCCTATAAAGATCCATATTAGTCGACTAAGCTGGAAAAATGAATCAGTTAACAAGCAGAAAGCCAACTTACCAAGTTGAGGTTGAACGGCGGTAGAGGAGGTAGAGGAGGAGCTGATGGATCCCGTGGAAGAGCGCTGACCATCTGCAAAGATGAAAAGAGATAGACCGGTGAGTTTACACGCATATAATGATGAATGGAACTAAAAGGGTGAAAATAATACCTGCATCATTGCCTGCATCCATGCATGCTGGCTACTCATCTGCGCCTCCATTCTTGGACCTTCTCTTGTGACTCCATCGCGATCCTCTTGTTTTCATCAACTTCATCCTACGGGATGTTTAATGTCAACAATTGCGCAACGCAAACAAGATATACGGGTGCTGAAGAATGATTGTACCTGCATAGCGGCGATGGCATCTAGTCCTGGCCGTGGGCGCGCTCGATAGAGGGCGATGAGCTGACTGACCTCGCACGGATCTGGGAGAGTGTGGGTGTACCTGTGGTATCGAAGGCGCCA
This sequence comes from Alopecurus myosuroides, assembly GCA_028641055.1. Lineage (NCBI taxonomy): Eukaryota > Viridiplantae > Streptophyta > Magnoliopsida > Poales > Poaceae > Alopecurus > Alopecurus myosuroides. The sequence goes on along the minus strand of JAPCYS010000161.1, from coordinate 11,402 downwards.
TTGGCGAAGGCAAATCTGCCGTTCCTTCGACCCTCTCCCGCAACCATAGCAACCTGTGGATCATAGGGGGCCGTGAAGGGGTCACACTCAGGGCCGTGCTTCTCCTTCATCTTCTCGACGTACTTGTCCCACTTCTTGCCGGTTTGCGAGTTGATCCACTGCTGATCAGCCGGTACATCAGGTTTCAGCACCTTGGGGGTCCGGGTCCTACGGAAGGCCTGCATGCGAGTGATCTCATTGCCCGGCCTACAATTGAAAGCAGAATTATATTAGCAAAAACCTATAAAGTTACAAAGAACATTGCATTGAAACGGTTATTTACCTCTCTCTGGACGATGCCGGTGAGGGTGAGGCCGCCCTGACGGTGTCCCTCGCCTAGCAGAAGACGTCGGGCCCGGCACGCGGCGTGTTCCGCCTTGTACCCGTCGCTCACCCACTTCGCGACCATCACCTTATAGCAAGGCAGCTTGTTGGCCAGCCACTGAGGCACCACCTGTTTGAAAAAATTAGAGCCACGTGAGACCACCCGGCGGCCATATACGAATAACTTTAAAGACTATGTCCTTACCTTCAAGTATTGGACCTCCGACATGTGAATCTGTCGGGCGTCCTTCTTGGACAACGTGTGTTCAAGTATTTGGCGTAGAACTTAACCACGCACAGCACACACGCCTCGTAGTGCATGTCACGGATAAGCTTCTTGGCCATCTTGATCAGCACAGCCGTGGCCCTACCCTCTTCCCCCTCGACGCAGGTGAAGTAGTCCTACAACCATTGCAGAAATTGAATACATTAGCACGATATATATATTTCACGAAAGATATTGCCCTAAAACCATTTAGCATTGGAAAATATACTAACCCAGAAATCTGTAATCACCCGGGTGCCTAAGTGGTCGTACACCCGGCCCCACTTGTCCGCCACATCGGGCACCTGCTCGTAGTGCTTCCAGGAAGCAGCTGGCTCCTCCTTGCCATCCAGGGTGACCAAGCCTGGGAAATGCTTCTTGCAAAGAAGCCCAAGGATGCCGCTCATGGGCCGTGGTGGCCTGGGCCCCACATACGCCAAGGACCTGCACGTGCACAAAAAAAAACAAGCTAGTTAGTTATGTTTTGATGAAAAATTAATATAGCAAAAATGTAGCAACAATGATTAAACAATCACTTACGTGTCGCCGTCCGGTCTGACCAAGTGGTGTCGGTGGGGGTATGGCGGCTCAGGTAGCCGCGTGGGCCCGCGCAGAAAAGGTTTCTTGTCCGCGGGCCACACTTTCCCTAGCTGGGGGAGCGGGTGTGCGAACAAGTCCTCGTCCTCCTCGGACTCCGGGTCCGAGGGCTGCTGCTCCTCCTCCTCGTCCCGGTCAGACCCGTCCTCGGCGTCTGACCCCTCCTGCTCGTGCTCCTCCTCCTCCTGCTGCTCCTCATCCTCCTGCTCCTCCTCCGAGTCAGAAGAAGTAACCTCGGGCAAGGGCTCTGTGAGCGAGCAGCCCGGTGCGAACCACGCCCCCCTGGGCGACGGGCCGGGGCTCTCCGTGAGCTAGAGGTCTCCTCCGTGCCCGCGCCGGGCGTCGCAACCCGTGGTCGCCCTATCAGTGTGCGCGCCATCCTCAGATCTGGCGTACAAGCCCACCACATGGGCCTTCTTGGTGGCGGTGCGCTTTACCCCCTTGGGGGCCTTGGAACCTGCCATGTTTCACCTGTTATGACACAAGAGGGAACCCGATTAGTACATGTGATAACAAATATTAAAAAGTTAAATAAACAAAGAGTAATTCATACAAAGCATATTATGTACATGCAAAAATAAATTAAAGCGCAATTAAAATAGTAAAGTGTCACAATTTCACCTTTTCTGTACTTAAATGTCTAAATATAAACTCTAAGAACCATATGGGAGGAGATTTTGAGCACAAAATCGTAAGTGCTTGGAGACTCTAAGAACCATGACAAACGTCAGGATTTTAAGCGCAAGTAATGTAATAGCAATAAGAAGTTCGGAATAGAAAAATATTACAAGCTATAAGTTTCGAAGTGACACACAAATAGTGAAAACTAAATGCTAATTATACATTGACGGTTACATAGTTGGAACACAAATGGTTCAGAACCCATTTCTACATCCTTGGGATCATAACTTGGACCGGGATCATCATCGTCGTCGCTATCACGGGTGTACCACCACTCTTCCATGTAGTTCGATGGTGGACCGCTCGGCTCCTCAACATCGGGTATATGGAGACGTTCAAGTAGTTCCACGTCCTTAGAGTTAAGAACAGCTGGATCGTCGTCTTGCTCACTCTCGGCGCCCATGCCATCATCACCGTCGTCTTCTACCATTTCGTCAATTGTAGGCAAGTCGATGCTGAACCGGCCGGTGAGCCCATCGGCGTCCTCTTGATAGAACTCTCCCTCATAGGTGATGGGGTTTATGCGCTGGTGGTAATCTTCATCGTTTGGAGGAGGTGGTCTATTACGCGGTGGCACCGTGATCACCACATCCCACCCCTGGAGACGTTTCATAGTTTTGCATGGGTAGGGGAGATAGAATACTTGGGTGGCATGTTGTGCAATGATGTAGACATCATCTCCCCCATAGACAGATGCTCGTTCAATTCGATCAATCCAATTTCAGGATTTCGTCTCACTCTAGTTGGATCGAACCAATGGCATTTGAATACAACCGGGTTCTTCTTGCCGAAATGGAAATCGAGCTCATAAATTCCCTCGACGATGCCGAAGTAATCACCACCGGCATTCGTGAAGACCCCGAAATTATTTGTCTTCCGGTTCGGCCCTCATCGTAAGAACGGGTATGGAAGCGATACCCATTCACATCGTAAGATGTGAATGTCTTGAGGGAGTAGGTGAACCCGCGGGCAAGTTGCCGCAACTCGGGACTCATTTCCTTGTCGGTTAAAGCCTACAAGGTCAATAGGAGTGTTACTTAAAGCTAAGATCGGCGTAAAATATGTCTCACTAGAAACCATGTAAGATAGAGTGTTACTTTTGTGGCGAACCAACTAATGAAACCGCCGCCTCCTTTGCCACCCTTCTTAAAAATAGTAGTCTTCTCGTCGTAGGTAGGTTCTCGGGAATGATGTTTCCAGGTTTCTTTCTCAAATAACCTAGGTGCGCAATGACAAAAATCGGAGTTAGACACAAATTATGGGAATGAAAGCTTGTGAAAAGAAGGTGTTGAGCACTTACTCAATGTAGGGCTTTACTTCCGCCGTGTTCTTCAGGACACACGAGAGAATAGCCGTCCATTGTTCATGTGAGTCTACTTGCTCTTGCTTCGCGCCACTTGATCTGCCACCAAGCCCTGCAAGTATGCTAAGCTCGGGTGCATCCGCGGAGTTGGGGTCATTATTGTACCGAGAAACTGGATTATGACGAGTGGGAAGACTTTCATGATAGTACTTTGTCGTAAAGTTTGCCACCTCCTCGTTGAGGGTTGCCTCACATATGGATGCTTCGATGCGACATTTGTTCGTGCTTTTCTCTCTAAGTTTCTTCTGCTCTCTCGGTTGAAAACATCCAGCGGTACTGCACGGGGCCACCCAATCGTGCCTCTTCAGCGAGATGCAAGAGCAAGTGTTGCATCGGATTAAAGAAGCCGGGGGGAAAGATCGCCTCTAGGTCCACCAGTAAGCCGGCAACCTGTTCCTCCAACTTAGCAACCACAGCTCGGTCTAATTCCTTGGCACAAAGCTGGCGAAAGAAAAAACTCAACTTGGCTAGCACTAGCCAAATTTCCTCATCAACGTATCCTCGAATCATGACAGGCATGATCCGCTCAATCCATACGTGGTAGTCATGACTCTTGAGCCCTGTTATCCGAAGCCCTGCAAGATTCACTCCCCTCATTATATTAGCTGCGTACCCATCAGGGAAGAGAGACAGTCCAAGATCCACTGGAGAACTTCTTTCCTTTGGGCCCTAGTCAGGCAGAAAGGGGCCGGTGGCTTCGTCCAGGTTTTTTGGTTTTGGTGGGAGGCTTCATGTTTAAATGTTTCCTGTCACATAGCTCCTCTTGATCGACTCTTGCCTTAACGTTATCCTTCGTCTTCTCAAGATCCATAAGTGTTGCCCAAAGGGCCTCGGCGATATTTTTTTCCGTGTGCATGACATCAATGTTATGTGGAAGAAGAAGATCCTGCATGTAAGGGAGCTTCCACAGGCATGAGATGTGAGTCCACTGGTGCCACTCTCCATATCCCAGAAAGCCAGTCCCCGGCATTGAGCTCCAGACTTTCTAGCTGAGCCTTCACGTCTACACCGGTCATCAAAGTTGGTCGTGGAGCATCGACAGCTACATCTTTCGTCCACTTCTTTTTATTTCGCCGGTATTTGTGACCAAGACGAAGAAACTGACGATGTTGGTCAAAGCATGAGTATTTTCCACCCTTTTTGAGCCAAAGGAAGTCACAGCCTGGTAGCACACCGGACAAGGCCACTTCCCATGAGTGCACCAGCCGCAGAATATCGCGCGAGCCGGAAGGTCATGCAGGGAAGTGAAGTACCAAACATACATATCAAAGTGCTTCTTTTCTGCGGCGTCGTATGTCCGTACCCCGGTGTTCCAAGCAATGAGGAGATCATCTACCAGCGGCTCCATGAACACGGACATATTCTTCCCTGGATACTCATGCCCTGGAATTATCAGCGACAGGAACATGTTCTGCCGTTGCATGCACACGCCGGGGGGGAGGTTCATCGGGATAACAAACATCGGCCAACAGCTGTATGAGGCAGACGTCATACCATATGGGTTGAAACCATCGGTTGATAACGCAACGGCTACACTCCTGGGGTCACCCGCTTTCTTCTTATGTTTGCCAACGAAGTCCTTCCATGCTTCACCATCAGACGGATGTATCATCTTATGAGGACGGTACCTCTTCCCTGACGGCCATCTCATCTGTTTCGCAGATTCCTCGGTCATAAAAAGCCTTTGGATCCGCGGTATGAATGGAAGATATCGAAGGATCTTTTTGGCGACCGTTAGCTGCGTCTTCTGACCATTACCGGAGTCCACCTCCAGAAACCTAGAGGCCCCGCATTTGACACAGTACTTTGTCTTCTCATGCTCTTTCCTGAACAACATGCAACTCTTCGGACAACAATCTATCTTTTCATACGGCATCTTAAGGGAACCGAGGATTTTTTTCGACTCGTACATGTTCTTTGGAAGAAGGTGTTCCGCCGGCAAGAGGGTGGCAATAACGGTCAGAAATGCATCAAAGGCGGCTATGCTTACATTGTGCTGGCTTTTGACCGCCGTAAGCCGGCCGATGGCATCAAGTTGAGAAACTCGTGTATGCTCGTGCAATGGTTTTTGTGTCTCAAACAATGTGTCATAGAACTCTTTCGTGCTCTCCTCCGCATACTCGGGGGCATCTCCCTCACCGGTTGGATTTTCAGGTGCATGTGCAGTAGTGAAATCATCTAACATCCTGTCAAAACCGGTATCAAAATCGGTCGATGCATCCTCAGTGCTAGGTGCCACCTTCTTCTTCTTCTTTCTACGGCGTACGGGATCGGCAGACTCGCCATGGTACACCCAACGGTAATAGTTTGGCATAAACCCGTACTTCCCAAGGTGATCAGAAATGACTATCCTCGGTTTCTCTGTCATGTTACGACAACGACTACAGGGCACCATACATCAGACGAATCGTCAACTCTAGCAAATGCAAAATCCAAGAACTGGTTGGTCTTTGTAACCCAATCCATTGTCATATCCTTCACACTCGGTCGGCCACTGTACATCCACTCGCGTTCCTCCATTTCCACGCTGATGAATGCTCAGACATATTAACATGTGTTTAAAATTTAACAAGTTTTTTAAATTATCTACAACATACTGCAAGTTTTACGCTTTGAATGCAATCCTACATACCTACTAGGTAAAAGATAGGTCCTAATCCCACCCGTGGATGTGTAGCTTGTGTTTGTTTTCCATGTCTCCCTATCCGAGACAAATTTCGGCAGCACCTCCCCGCTGTTCTCCTAATACACGTCTCGACCACGGGGGTCGAGAGAATGTGTACTCGGAGAACAACAGAGAGGCGCCACCGAAATCTGTCTCGGATAGGAGTAGAACATGGAAAACAAACACAACTACACATCCACGAGCTGTCCAAAAACGTGGACAATTCGAAACAGTCGCGGTTATAAAAATATAGATCTTTGTATATAAATATATACAAAGAGTTCTATTTTTATAACTACAACTCTTTCGAACGGGAGACGCCTAGGGTAACGCGACTAGTTTGGTGATCTACAAAAAACAATATAGGGAGGAAAAGAGTGGCCGGCTGTCGACGAGGGGGAGATTTTTACCCTCAAAGCGTGGCCGGCTGTCGACAAAGATGATCGCGGACGCTACCGGCCTGCGACGACCCTCCTCAGCAAATCCCCACCTGCGCCGACGCTCCTGGCCTCAACCTCGATCCATGTCCTGCAAAAGGGAAGATGTAGTGTTAATAAACAACATATATATTACTAATTAAGCGGATCAATCCAGAGCAATGCATAGAGCGGCGGCGACCAACCGGAGGCGCACCGTCTCATGCTATCTCCAGAAGCGGAGGAAGTTTTCTGTGTAGATGTCGTAATGTTTTCATTTCACCTATTCATCTTTTATGTGGCTTGACATGCAGATACTCAATAGTTCACCTCAGGAGCATGTTTATGCTGCTAGATTAATGAATCATAGTTGTACTTGTACTGATCAATATTTTAATGTTCAAATGCTGTTTTTTTAAAGATAATGGTACTGCCAGCTTTGCAAACTACCATGGCCAGCTATGTGTTTATATGAGCCGAATTGGCCCAGTTTGTTACAGGGAGATATTACAGGAGATGAGAACAGAAAAGGATTCCTATCCGTGTACTCCAAGAAGCCCTATACCGATAAACCTCATAATACGGCATTGATCTGTTTAAACATTATCTAACATCATCGACTAGATGCAGAGACTGGAAGTTCCCATTTCACAAAACAAAAAAAGAGCCACGTATGTACGGACTGTTGCCGTTGCCTGTTGCATCATGTTCAACAGCAAGTCATCAACTAGGTACAAATAATTCGGTGCAGGTGCAGCTAGCTAGCTGGTGCGTGGGCAACCCGCCAATATTGTTGCATTAGATTTGCCAAGCGATGCGCTGCGCTGACGGTGACATGTACTGTACATTAGTACAGCTAGCGAAGGATCGAACGGTGGGTTTCATTCAGTAAGTCTGCAGATGGAACTTTTACCTCTTTTTCCCAAAATATTTGGAAAAAAAAAGGTAAACATGCTGTTGTGTTCATTCATCACTAATAGTAGGCTAGGAAGAGCAAGAAATACACTTGTAATCTGTGTGTACTGAATACTAACATATACATATGGAATAATTACATCAACTTATTAGATTATCTAACTTGATTAATTTCACAAAATGAATCTGTGCTAACCCTCTAAATCCCTCCCCCACCTTTCTTTTCAATGTAAAAAATCTGTACAGAGAAAATAAATTGCAAAAAATAAAAAATAAATGAGGCAGAGGCGAGCCCACCTCTGCTGCGCTGCTGTAGGGGATGGAGGGTCGACGGGAGAGGCCGGGTTGGAGCAGAGCCCGGCCCTGCTAGCCGGGGGCGAGGGAGAAGCCGAGCGGGGCGGTGGTGGCGGCGGCGTGCCCCTGCAGATCGAGGAGGGGCGGTGGAGGGGGAGGCGAGTAGGGGGGCGGAGGGGGAGGGAGGTGGCCGGAGGTGCTCGCCGGAGATCGAGGCAAGATCGGAGAGGGTGGAGGTGGGAAGGAGGGGGCGGTGGAGGGCCGCTGCAGCTCGGTGGGGGAGGGAGGAGGAGGGGGCGGGGAGGAGGGGAGACTGCCGCCGGGGAGGAAGCTGGCCGGCGGCGGCTGGGTGGGCGGCGGCGGCGGATCGATAGAGGGGGAGTGGCGGCTGGCGGGAGGAGGAGTAGATCGAGCGGGGAGAGGAAAAGAAGAAGATAAGGGTTTGCGCCCGCCAGTTTTCTGCCAGGTACACGGCTTTGCCGAGTGTCTATTGTCGGGACACTCGGCAAAGTCCGTGGATGTTATTGCCGGTACGCACTTTGCCGAGTGTCCCGACAATTGACACTCGGCAAAGTACAGGGATGCTATTGCCGGTATGGTGTTTGCCGAGTGTCAATTGTCGGGACACTCGGCAAAGTGCAAATTTTAAATACATAACAAGCAACACATGCTTATGAACATCTAAATAACATAATTATACACTTTACACATGCTAGTCAATAATTATACCTAAATTAATTCTATGAAAACAACTAGTCAACAAGAAACCAACCAAGTCCAATTAATCATGCTTTTCTAACAACCAAAGAACAAGCATCAAAGTGACATGCTATAAAACCAGTAGCTAATAACTCTACTTATGCTCAAACAACACTTTATGAATTAAGCCATTCAATGGAAATTCTATCCACACATAATCCTCAACACTATGAGATATTTCTAATAGTGCAAAAAACACACATAATCAAAAACTCGACTACTAGGAATATGCCTATGGTGGAGAAATTGTATTTTCACCAAAATGAAATGGGACCAGTGGGTGTTCCACTAGTCTTACAAGGCATTTGAAGGTCACAATGCCTCTGGTTGCACTTGTGGAAAAATAACATTCCACTACACAATTAACCATCACAAATCTACACATACTAGTGAAAATAATAGAGTGCATCTAATCAAGCAATTGCTACTCATGCTTTCCTATAAAATAAAGTGCAAGCTAACAGAGGTGATCACTCTCTGTGCCGGGGCCTTCACCGATGTCGGATTCTCTCTCGCGGGTTCCAGGACTGCTCACACCCCGAAACTCCCGGATCTGACGTAACGGGGGGAATCTTGCATGTAGGTGGGCCCTACCATTGTCAAGGGTGTTCCTTGGGACTAACATGACACAACCAAGCAACTAGTTCCACTTTGCTACCCACTTCCGGCTCACGCAGAGGGGGCTAGACGCCGGTTCCGTCTTTTTCTACACCGGGGCTAGTGTATCTCCAGAGGGGACCCGGAGCGTCGGGATCCCACCTAAACCAATGTTTTTCCATGCCATGTGTGTTAGATTGTATCATGGGTGTTGGGTGCCAAAGATAGCATCACTCTCTGTGCCGGGGCCTTCACCGATGTCGGATTCTCTCTCGCGGGTTCCAGGACTGCTCACACCCCGAAACTCCCGGATCTGACGTAACGGGGGGAATCTTGCATGTAGGGCCCTACCATTGTCAAGGGTGTTCCTTGGTACTAACATGACACAACCAAGCAACTAGTTCCACTTTGCTACCCACTTCCGGCTCACGCAGAGGGGGCTAGACGCCGGTTCCGTCTTTTTCTACACCGGGGCTAGTGTATCTCCGGAGAGGGGACCCGGAGCGTCGGGATCCCACCTAAACCAATGTTTTTCCATGACATGTGTGTTAGATTGTATCATGGGTGTTGGGTGCCAAAGATAGCATCACTCTCTGTGCCGGGCCTCACCGACGTCGGATTCTCTCTCGCGGGTTCCAGGACTGCTCACACCCCGAAACTCCCGGATCTGACGTAACGGGGGGAATCTTGCATGTAGGTGGGCCCTACCATTGTCAAGGGTGTTCCTTGGGACTAACATGACACAACCAAGCAACTAGTTCCACTTTGCTACCCACTTCCGGCTCACGCAGAGGGGGCTAGACGCCGGTTCCGTCTTTTTCTACACCGGGGATAGTGTATCTCCGGAGAGGGGACCCGGAGCGTCGGGATCCCACCTAAACCAATGTTTTGCCATGCCATGTGTGTTAGATTGTATCATGGGTGTTGTGTGCCAAAGATAGCATCACTCTCTGTGCCGGGGCCTCACCGACGTCGGATTCTCTCTCGCGGGTTCCAGGACTGCTCACACCCCGAAACTCCCGGATCTGACGTAACGGGGGGAATCTTGCATGTAGGTGGGCCCTACCATTGTCAAGGGTGTTCCTTGGGACTAACATGACACAACCAAGCAACTAGTTCCACTTTGCTACCCACTTCCGGCTCACGCAGAGGGGCTAGACGCCGGTTCCGTCTTTTTCTACACCGGGGATAGTGTATCTCGGAGAGGGACCCGGAGCGTCGGGATCCCACCTAAACCAATGTTTTGCCATGCCATGTGTGTTAGATATCATGGGTGTTGTGTGCAAAAGATAGCATCACTCTCTGTGCCGGGGCCTTCACCGACGTCGGATTCTCTCTCGCGGGTTCCAGGACTGCTCACACCCCGAAACTCCCGGATCTGACGTAACGGGGGGAATCTTGCATGTAGGTGGGCCCTACCATTGTCAAGGGTGTTCCTTGGGACTAACATGACACAACCAAGCAACTAGTTCCACTTTGCTACCCACTTCCGGCTCACGCAGAGGGGGCTAGACGCCGGTTCCGTCTTTTTCTACACGGGGATAGTGTATCTCCGGAGAGGGGACCCGGAGCGTCGGGATCCCACCTAAACAATGTTTTGCCATGCCATGTGTTTTAGATTGTATCATGGGTGTTGTGTGCCAAAGATAGCATCACTCTCTGTGCCGGGGCCTTCACCGATGTCGGATTCTCTCTCGCGGGTTCCAGGACTGCTCACACCCTGAAACTCCCGATCTGACGTAACGGGGGGAATCTTGCATGTAGGTGGGCCCTACCATTGTCAAGGGTGTTCCTTGGGACTAACATGACACAACCAAGCAACTAGTTCCACTTTGCTACCCACTTCCGGCACGCAGAGGGGGCTAGACGCCGGTTCCGTCTTTTTCTACACCGGGGATAATGTATCTCCGGAGAGGGGACCCGGAGCGTCGGGATCCCACCTAAACCAATGTTTTGCCATGCCATGTGTGTTAGATTGTATCATGGGTGTTGTGTGCCAAAGATAGCATCACTCTCTGTGCCGGGGCCTTCACCGACGTCGGATTCTCTCTCGCGGGTTCCAGGACTGCTCACACCCCGAAACTCCCGGATCTGACGTAACGGGGGGAATCTTGCATGTAGGTGGGCCCTACCATTGTCAAGGGTGTTCCTTGGGACTAACATGACACAACCAAGCAACTAGTTCCACTTTGCTACCCACTTCCGGCTCACGCAGAGGGGGCTAGACGCCGGTTCCGTCTTTTTCTACACCGGGGAGTGTATCTCCGGAGAGGGGACCCGGAGCGTCGGGATCCCACCTAAACCAATGTTTTGCCATGCCATGTGTGTTAGATTGTATCATGGGTGTTGTGTGCCAAAGATAGCATCACTCTCTGTGCCGGGGCCTTCACCGACGTCGGATTCTCTCTCGCGGTTCCAGGACTGCTCACACCCCGAAACTCCCGGATCTGACGTAACGGGGGAATCTTGCATGTAGGTGGGCCCTAC
>JAPCYS010002820.1:0-48640 GCA_028641055.1 Alopecurus myosuroides | reverse complement strand
CAGTAGCCCCCAAGAAGAATTAATACGTCATTCTGCCGTTCCTTGTGGATTTGTATTCTGTTTTAGAAATGTCAGTGTTTTGTCTTGATTCTTCTTTCAGCAAAAATTTTCAATGCCAACCTCGGATTTACCGAATTCCGGCATTTCTTCCGTGAATCTTCATGGAGAAGGAAACTGTGAGGCAAGCGATGAAATCTTGCTTACGTCATGAACATTAGGGGTCAGTCAAAAGCCTGAACCTTTATCTTTGACATATTTTCGTGCTAGAAATGAGGAGATAGCAATAATCACCCTGCCCCCTCGTTTCTCGGATTTTTAGGCGTTACACGCGTCAAGCATCCAGCGGCTAAAAGAGCCGTTGGAGCCTTGGCTATAAATAGCTGCCTCGGGGTCTTCGGCTCACCATCCGCATCCTCTTCTTCCTCGAGCCTCTAGAGCACTGCCACTCCCAGCCCTCGAGCGAAAGCACAGTGAGATAAACGTGAACTCGAGCCCCGAATCGTCACCGGAGAAAGACCATCGGTGGTTCCTGCTCCCGGTTGCGCCACCCACAAATGGACACCAGAAGTCCTCCACGCGCCATCGAGGACCTCATTGGGGACCTCGACCCCGTCGTCAGAGCTTCCTCGAGCTTATCTACGCACGCATCAGAGGCGTCCACCAGTGCACCGGCGGGCGGGAATATCACTCCCGCCACCGGAACTATGCCGCTGCCTTTGGACACTCCTCCTCCCCCTCCTCTCTTCCACGGCACTGAGGAGAGAGAAACTTCAACTCACGACAGCAAGAACACGACGGACGTCATCACCGCCGGAGGCGAGGAAGACGACTATGGAGATACCGGAAATTGGAGCCACTGCAACATGGCCCCGACTCTTCTCCAAGGCATGGCGAAGGACGGGTTCGTTGTGAAGGACAAGTGACGGCTGGAGGAGCACGACACCGAACCTTCCCTGAAAGCCGGAGAACGCGTGGTTGTGGCCTCCCATATCAATCAAGGTATGGGTTTTCCGCCATCCGCGTTTTTCCTCCAGGTTCTCAACCATTGCAACATCCAGCCCCACAACCTTCCACCCAACTCCATATTGTATATAGCCGGGTACTAGGCCCTTTTCGAAGGTTACTTAGGGATAGAACCCCGCCTAGATTTCGTTCAATACTGTTTTAACGTGAAACGCAACACCACCAAAGGTGTTCTCCCGATTTGCGGGACCATTTCTTTTAATCCCCGTAGGAATAGAGAAGAATGGTTTCCCAAAATCAAGACTTCTGAGTTCGTCAATTTCTGGATGGGATCTTTTTTCTACCATTCGGATGTTACCTATCCTGGAAAGGATACGGGAATTCCGGCTTTCATCAATTCCACGGCCATGCCCCAAGACAATGAGGCGTTGGACGCGGTCCAGGTTCTGCCTTCAGACCTGATGAGAATCAAACGAAGGATTGCCAAACTCGTCTCCTCCAATCCTCCTCTGACCGGCATGGATACAGTTCTATGCTGGCTTGGAAGGAGGATTCAACCTCTTGCTCATCGTGGCGGCCGTCTTCTCTGCGAATACTCGGGACTCGAAGATTCGATGAGGACGACAAAGTCCGCTTTGTCGATAAAAGAGTTCAAGAAACTTGTGGCTACTCGTGATCAATACGAGGAAAGCCTAGAAATGTATAACGAAGGAAACTGGGCTCCCAAGGTACGTCTTTTGGGTAACTGTTCAAACTTCGTATTTTCGCGGATTTTTTTATACTAATCCGAATTTTACTTTTGTACAGCTTCTTGATCTTCCAGAGAAGGATCTTGCCACCGATGACGAATTAGCGGCGCTAAAATCCCGCTTTCAATCAGCCGGAGGGCGGAAACGCAAGAAGGTATCTACCAGACAAGAAGTTATCGATCTTGATGGTGTACTCGTCTCGACTTCCAAGTAAAAAACCCTTAATTTCACCTTCGTATGCCTTTTCTTGCGTATCTTTTTTCTTGGATTTTTAATCTTGGATTTTCATGCTTTTATCTTTTCTAGCCTTGCTCCTGTTCGTTTGAAGGGAAAATGCAGGAAGAAGCTGAAAGCCGTTGCTCTTAGGGGGACGAAGCCATCCCCTGCAGCTGCCCTAGACACTCCAGCAGCAGCTGGAGAGGAAAACACGACTGCTCGGGAAGATGCAAAACAAATGTTAGGAGCATCTAACTCTGCTTTTCAAGAAATGTGATGTGGTATAGTCTTGAAGTTTAGAATTTTTAGATGCTTTACCTAACACCATTTTGTACCCAACAAGCCATCCTAAACCCGATTATGGCGATGATGGGAAGGAGAAGGATTGCACTTGTCGTGAACCTCGGCATGTGGAACCACCAACGCAGGATCCGTTGGAGATGAAGGAGGACTATACTACATCACTAGTTTTACTCGTACATGTTATATATGTTTTTTCTGTCCTTTGATTTCGCAGTAGACGTGATTATCAGGGCGATTTCTCATTAAATATCAAGGTAGATCGCAAAGTTTTCACAATCGTGTTTCCGACTTGGATCGGAACCTGATGGCGTAGGTCTTGCACTCATTGGGAAACCCCAAGAGAAAGGTATGATGAGCACAACAGCAGTTTTCTGTCAGAAAGAAACCAAGGTTTAATCGACCAGTAGGAGAAAGGAGTAACATCAGAAGGTTGATGCAGCTGATATGGCAAGGCGCACTACCGGTTCAGCAGCAACATGGAACCTATACAACACAAACAATTCACTTTGCCCCAACGAAGTAGTGAGATTGTCAATCTCACCGGTTTTGCTGATCACAAAGAGGTTAAACGTATGGTGTGGAAAACAGTAGGAAAACAATATGAAATCAGTAGTAGAAGTATGAAAGCAGTGTGTGTATTATCAGAATGAGAAAATGGACCGGGGTCCACAGTTCACTAGTGGTGTCTCTCCATGAAAGATAAATAACATGTGTGGTGAACAAATTACAGCTGGGCAATTTACAGAAATGAAGGTTGCAACGTAGTGCATATGCAAGACATAAAGATTACTATGTGATTCATGCGGGCATTACAACAAAATACATAGACCGTCATCCAACTGCATCTATGTATAATAATCCACCCTATGAATATCATCCGAACAAACGTTGGGTATTAAGTTGCTAGCAACAGATTCTCCATCCGTCATGTTTCTGTCACTCGAGCACAGATGCAAAGGAGGCATGAACCCACTATCGAGAATAAATACTCCCTCTTGGACTTACTAGCATCTACTTGGCCAGAGCATCTACTAATAACGGAGAGCATGCAAGATCATAAATAACATAAGCATGAAGATAACATGATAGATTGGTAATCAGAAGACATAACATTCAAGATTCATCAGATCCCAGCAAACACAATATGTAGCATTACATAAAGATGATCTCGATCATGTGAGGCAGCACACAAGATCTAAACATGAGGTACAAAGTGGAGAGAACGACCATCTAGCTACTGCTATGGACCCGTAGTCTAGGGATAAACTACTCAAGCATCACTTCGAAGGAGGGCATGGTGATGTAGACCCCTCCGGTGATGAATTCCCCTCCTGGCAGGGTGCCGGGGAGAGCTCCAGAACCCTCCCGATCCCGGGATGACGATGATGGCGGCCACGGGTGTTTCTTGGGATGAAGTGGTATATTTTTAGGGTTAATATGTCGGGGGTATAAATAGGCGAAAGGGCAAAGGCGGTGGAGGCCTGGGGGCACCACACCACCCCATGGCGCGTCCGGGGGGGCGCCGCCCTTTGGTGTGGCCCTTCTGTGGGCCCCCTCCAGGTCTCTTCGGGACTCCGTGGAACCTTCAGGAATTCTAGGACCTCCGGACTTTGAATTTTCCAATTCTGAGAATATTTCCAGAACAACTTTTCTGAAACTAAAAACAGCAGAAAACAAGAAACTGACTCTGTGGCATCTTGTCAATAGGTTAGTCCAGAAAATCGATAAAAATAACATAAAGTGTATAGCAAACATGTGGGAAACAACATGGAACATCAGAAATTAAGGATACATTTTACGTATTAGAACCTCTATGGTAGGATCGTAAATAGTAGTAGAAAAACTTAAAGAATCGTAAAACATAGATTCTACCTAGTAGAATCGCAGAATCGTTCAACTCAATTTGGGTCCCAAAGTCGTAGAATCGTGCTCTTCACCGTCAAACCAATTGGGGTTCACGTTCATCACTTGTATCCAAGGGTCAACATGTTCTTATGATTGGGAGGCGGGCATCAAGCTGATCCATGTTGATGACTTGTATCCAAGGGTCAGCATGACATCACTTGATGCGGCATGATTAGTTGGTTGACTTGACGTTCAGGCATGATAATTATGAGGTCAGAGCACACACACGAAAAGGTGAAGCATAAATCACTGTGGTAGTGATTGGCAAGTTGGCCTACCTCTTGAGCTTATAATATTGAGATGTATCAATCCTTGGTTATAATTTGAGCGTTGATTCCGTAATACATTAAATTATGATCACGAGGAATATCAGATTTAGTGGGAGCACATAGTTAATTATTTTAACAAGTGCTTGGAAAATAATTATGAATATGTCTAAGTGAACTATTAAATTATGTAGATCCATGGCTCGTAATGCACTCGCTATTAACCTTGGTCCACTACTTGAGAAGAAACCACTTGCTTCCAATGGAAGTATCTATGCAGATTCGGTCAATTCCCTGAGAATTATTCTCAAGGTATCAAGAAAGAGTATGTCCTTGATACTCCTCTTCCAGAGGATCTCGATGCTAATGTTTCTGATGCTGAAAAAGATGCACACACCTTGATAAGTGATAATGAAATATTTGTTTAATGTCTCATGTTGACATGTATGGATACTGAGTTGCAGAAACGATTTGATCGCACATCCGCGTAAGATATGATCGTTGCACTCACGACCATGTACATACACAAACCAAGACTGAACGTTATGAGATAACGAAGGCTTTGTGGTCATGTCACATGGCAGAAGGAAGCTCAATGAGCGAGCATGTAATCACGGTGTTTGGTTACGGAACTAGGCTTCAGGATTTGGGATTTCCAATCCCGGCTAAGCTAAGTACAAATTTGGTGTTGGATTCACTCCCACTATATTACAATGGTTTACTCATGAATTACAACATGAATTGGATGGAGAAAACACCAAATGAGCTCCTTGCTATGATGAAAACTGCTGAGGCTGGTGTGAGGAGGGAAAACAATCAATTGTTGATGGTTTTCGAAACTACACCATTCAGGAAGAAAAAGGACAGAAGGGCAAAGGTGCTAAAGCACAAAACAGCCCAATTTTTATGCACAGAATAAATCTGAATGCTTTTTGTGTAAAAAGAAAGGACATTAGAAGAGGAACTGACGAAGATATGGATTCTGGACCCTGCGGGTAAGGACACCCCATCTCACGCCCAAGGTTAAGGCCCAAGAAGAGGAGCCCTTGGAGTATTCCAGAAGGCACACGAGAAGCCTGTCCGCATTACCTTGCGGGTTAAGTTAGGAAACATGTAACCGACCTAAGGTTAGAATTCGAGTCCTCTCCGGGTAGGGTTTGGGACTTGGCCACCTATATAAGGCCAGGAGAGCCACCGGTAGAGGACCAAGCAACACCGCACCATCGAAATATTGAATTCGAGGTCCTACTCTTGATTCGAGTACCACCATTGTAACCGATCTTCTCATCAATACAGATCGACAAGAGACAGGAGTAAGGGTTTTACCTCTATGAGGGCCCCGAACCTGGGTAAATCTCGCCCCCTGTCTAGCCGACGATTCCACCAGTGCTCATGGGTTCTCCTAATCGAAACCCGATAGGTTCACCGAAGGGATTTGTAGAGTCAGAGATTCGACAATTGGCGTCGTCTGTGGGAACGGCGGGCGCTGGATCACCGGCATATTCGGTTTCATCGACGACCAACTCCCGTTGGAAACCATCGACTACGGCTCCGAACAATCCTATACGGATCGGATCTGTCGTGGTCACACCTCACTCGCCGGAATCACGCCCGGTATTCGAGGATCTGGAGAAAAGCGTCACCTTGACGTTCGGGAGCCTGAAATTCGTGACCAACAGGGACGGCATCCTCCACTTCTCCGATGAATCAGAAACTGAATCTGGAGCTGTCGACTCGCGCTGCCATCTGGAAAAAAGCGGCGAGTCCATCCGCTTCAACACCAACGACTACCATACCCTCTCGACAGAGGAACCCTCAAGAGTTCAAAGGGCTTTTCTATCTACGCCTAGGACACACGAGCCTCGACTGGCCCAAGTCTGCATGGCAGGATCAGAACCTGCCCCGGAAATGGAGCACATCGCGACAGAGCGCAACATAATCGGCGTCTCGCGGGAAGCTTGGGATCCAGCCAAGGAAGCTATGCGAACGAGCAAACCGCCCGCAGCCGGAGCTTCACACGAAGACATGGTTGCCTACCACTATCACCTAGTGAGGCAGCCTCAACCATGAAAGACGCTCGAGCAGATCTGGCCCGTCGCAGAAGAGCGGCAGATGAATCAAGTCAAAGACGAGCTGGGCTATCCCTAACACCTTCGGTCGGAACCCGACCCACGAGGAAAGGACATGCATCTACATCCAGGAACGTCGAGTCCCTGGCCGGAACCAGCAGATCGGTTGCTCCCTCTCTCATGCGAGTCGACGACGACGGTTACGTCTACCCGCAAACTCCTGCTGCCGCAGTTGTAGCCGCAGCAACTTACATGCAGATGCATCAGCCGACGGAAAGTGACCCTCGAGCGGAGCAGTATAAACAAGTGCGCAAGGGACTGGGACTAGCGGCCGCAAGGCTCGCCTCCTACGACCGCAAGAAAGCCGTGGAACAGCTGGAAAAGGAGCAACAGGAGAAAGAGAAGGAGACAGAAAGAGAAACGCCCCGCAGGCATAGAAGCTCTTCGCCAAGGAAGGACAAGTCACCGCGCCCCGGTCGAGGAAAAGAAGCTAGACGCCGCGGCGACAGTCGAAGCAGCAGTGAAGACAGCTCGAGAGACAAAAGCTCGCGGCATCACAGCAGCCGCTCGCGAAAACGAAGCAAGGAACCAAGGAAGGACGCTGATCGCGACTGGCCAGAATACGACGCGCGGTCGGATCTCGCTCAGAAAAAGGTGGATAAGGCAAGGGCTTCGCGATACCGCGAGCGCTCTTCGTCCGGCTCCTCGGATGACGAAACATGCGGCGCTCTCTGCTTTGCCCGCAGTATCCGTGAGGCACCTCTACCCAAAAGATTCAAGCTCAGCACGGAAGTGACGAAGTATGACGGCTCACTCGAGCCCTCTCAATGGCTAAGCGATTACCTCACGGCAGTAAAATTCCAACGTGGGAACAAAAACACGGCTATGCAATACCTCAATTTGCATCTCACCGGCGCGGCCCGCAGTTGGCTGGAAAGAAGACCAAAATCTTGCTACGCATCGTGGGATGACTTGCACCGCGATTTTTGCAAAAATTTCTAGTCGACTTACAAGAGGCCAGCCACCATTGAAGAACTGCGAGCATGCAAGCAGAAAAGTGGCGAATCCACCCGCGAGTACATCCAGCGATGGACTACGCTCAGGAATACCGCAAGAACTATTTCGGAAGAAGTAGCAATTGAAGCCTTCACAAAAGGCGCCCGAAGAACGACTTTCAGAGAAGAACTGGGCAGAGCCGCACCCAAAACTATTGGGGAGCTGATGAACATAGCCGAAGAATGGGCCAACGGAGAAGATGCGGTGCGCAATGAGAGAGCCTCATCACCCGCACACGACGAAGATCGCCACGGCCGAAGAAAAAGGAGGAAATATTACGATCACGAAGATCGAGAAGAGATGGTGGCGGCAGAATTCACACGAAGTCGCGACTTCGGTCGCCGTGGAAATCGCGAGTGGAAACCAAAGGCTGAAGAAAAGTCCCCCGAGGAGGACCTTGATGCATATTGCTCGCTACATCTATTTACAGATAAGCGCACGGGCAAAACTAAGGAAACACACCTTCTTAAGGATAGCCGCAAGTTTCACGACATCTCGGATGCCCTCGCAAGGAAAAGATCCGCAACCAGTCAAAATTACCCGTCGCTTCCAGGGGCGATACATCAAGGATTCCAGCGGCCACAACCCCTGCCTCCACCACCAAATCTAAACATGGCATTGGCTGCACTGCCAGCGCCACCTGCACAAAACCCCGGGACCAATGCGTACCCGAATCCAGCAGGGCAACTCGCGATGATCCATAAGGTATGTCCATCCCGCAGAGTTCAAAAGACTAACACAAGGAAATTATGCATGGCTGTGCAGACACCGCCAACAAAAACAGAGTACTTGAAGATGGCAGACCAGCTGATAACATTCTCGATGAAGTACCACCCGCCACAAGTCTATCGACCAGGACACGCTGCCCTTGTCATCCAAGCACAAATTGGCAACTATGACTTGGCCCGCGTATTCATGGATGGTGGCAGTGGCATCAACATTATCTACGCGGATACACTCCGTCGGATGAACAGGAACTTAGACGGCCTCCTGGAATCAGAAACATCCTTCCACGGGATAGTTCCACGAAAGGATATCCGTCCACTCGGAACAATCAACTTAGAAGTTGTGCTGGGCACTAAGAGCAACTATAGAAGAGAATTCCTCGACTTCGAAGTCGTCGATTGGCCTTCACAGTACCACGCCATTCTTGGTCGGAAAGCATTCGCCAGATTCATGGCAGTACCGCACTACGCCTACCTGAAGCTCAAATTACCTGGACAATATGGCGTAATCACCATCAACGAAGACTTTCAGAAATCCAACAAGTGTGACATTGAATTCAATGAAATCGCAAAATCGTTCGGGATGCAAGAAGAACTTCAAGAGCTGGCAAAGACCACGGATCACTCCGTGATGCCCCTCACGAAGAAAAACGCGCCTGAACTGGAGTTTATCAAGTGCACCCGACAGATTCTGCGAAGACAGCGATGGTCTCCACCACCCTTCCGCAAGCATAGGAAAGCGCGCTCGTCGAACTCCTCCGTGAGTACTGGGAAATTTTCGCCTGGCAGCCATCAGATATGCCAAGAATACCCAGGGAGTTTGCCGAGCAGTCACTCGAAGTCTTTCTAGATGCTAAACCTATTAAACAAACTACTCGACGATTTTCAGAACCCAAGCAGAAGGCGCTTGGAGAAGAAGTGAACAGATTGCTAGCAGCAAAATTCATCAGGGAGATCCAGATATCCACTTGGTTAGCAAACCCGGTGCTGGTCCCCAAAAAGAACACGGACATCCTTCGGGTATGCATCGACTACACGTCGTTAAACAAGCATTGCCCCAAGGATAACTTTCCACTCCCGCGAATCGACCAGATCGTGGACTCTACAGCAGGTTGTCAACGCCTCTCCTTCCTGGACGCTTATTCGGGATATAATCATATCCGGATGAAGCAGGAGGACGAAGAAAAGACAGCATTCATCACACCACACGGTGTATACTGCTACACGACAATGCCCTTCGGGCTCAAGAACGCAGGCGCAACATACCAGCACTGCATGCAAAAATGCCTCGCCAAGCTCATTGGCAAGAACGTACAAGTGTACGTTGACGACATAGTCATCAAGACTCGAGTTGAGAGCACACTCCTCGAAGATATTAGAGAAACATTCGACGCCCTCAACGCATACAGGATCAAGCTCAACCCGACAAAATGCGTCTTCGGCGTTCCAGCAGGAAAACTTCTCTGGTACCTGGTATCCGCCAGAGGCATCGAAGCCAACCCAGAGAAAATACAAGCAATCTTGACTATGAAGGAACCAACCAATATACGCGGAGTCCAACAGCTCGCAGGGCGACTAGCCGCCCTGAGCAGGTTCATCGCACGATTGGGAGAGCAAGCGTTACCCTTCTACAAGCTGCTGAAGAAGACGGACAAATTCGAGTGGACACCAGAAGCTAAGCAAGCATTCGCGGACTTAAAGCGATCACTGCAAAGCAGGCGAGTCCTTGCAACACCGCAAGAAAGGGAGCCACTCTACCTGTACCTAGCCGCCACAAACCAGGTCATCAGCACAGCAATCGTAGTCGAACGACCTGAGGAGGGCAAAGCATACGGAGTTCAGCGACCGATCTATTACATCAGCGAAGTGCTCTCGCCATGCAAACAACGATATCCTCATTACCAGAAGCTCGCATATGAAGTTGTTCTTACAGCCCGAAAGCTCAAGCACTACTTCCAGGAACACGCCATCACAGTGGTTAATGATGCGTCACTCGGGACAATCATGAAAAACCCCATGGCATCCGGAAGAATAGCCAAATGGAGCATCGAGTTGGGCGCTTGGGACATCACTTATGCAGGACGCAGCGCAGTAAAATCCCAGGTACTCGTGGAATTCCTAAGCGAGTGGACAGAGCTACAAACGCCAGGACCGCCTGAGTACACGAGCAACTGGATAATGTACTTTGATGGGTCCAAACGAAATGAAGGAGCAGGAGCTGGAATCGTCCTCATATCACCTAGAGGAGACAAGCTGCAATACGTCCTACGATTGGACTTTCCACCAGATGATCCAACATCGAACAACGACGCAGAATATGAAGCCCTGTTGCACGGGATGAAGATGGCAGTCGCCTGTGGAGCTACCCGATTAATGATCTACGTCGACTCCAATCTCATCGTACAACAGACAATGAAAGAATGTGACGCAATAACTGAAAACATGGTCACATATCGCGACATGTACAACCTACTCGAAGTAAGTTTCAAAGGGTGCGAGCTGAAGCACATTGCAAGATCCAGCAACGAAGAGGCAGATAGACTGGCAAACATGGGTTCCACCAACACACCCATACCACCAGGAATATATTTCGAGCGGATGATCAACCGTTCAGTCAAAGTCAAGAAGGCTGCAGGAACACCTGCAGCGCCAGAGACAGAGGTCTGCCCGCAAGTAGCCATTATCGAGCTTATTCATAACATTTCACGACAGGTTTTTCTGGTCGAGCCAGTCTGTACGCAGAAATATCTCGACTACCTGATCAGCAGACAGCTCCCGGCCGACCCTCGCGAGGCTCGACAGATAATCCGCCGCAGCAAATCCTTTCGGGTAGTCAACGGGGAATTATACAAGCAAAGCATCTCGGGTATACTTCAGCGTTGCATCGCACCCGAAGATGGCAAAGAATTACTCCAGGACATCCACCAAGGAGACTGTGGACATCATGCTAGCTGGAAAACAATCATGGGAAAAGCCTTCCGAGCAGGATTTTACTGGCTCACGGTGGCCACCGATGCGAAGGACCTAGTCGAACGGTGCAACGCTTGCCAGTGATTCGCACCAAGGGCACACGCACCTGCTACGGAATTGCACATGATACCCATCTCCTGGCCCTTCGCACAATGGGGGCTGGACATGGTAGGACCACTACGCAAGTCCACGCCAGGTGGATATACACACTTGCTGGTCGCAGTCGACAAGTTCACCAAATGGATCGAGGCCATGCCAGTAACTTCGGCTAGCGCCCAATGTGCCGTCAAGTTCCTCGATTCCATCGTATGCAGATTCGGGGTGCCACACGACATCATTACAGACAATGGTACAAACTTCACAGCAAAGGAGACACAACAGTTCTGCGAGGAAAAAGGCATCAACTTCAAGTTTGCTTCAGTTTCTCACCCGCAAACGAACGGACAAGTCGAAAGATCTAACGGCTTAGTCTCAGCTGGCCTCAAGAAACGTCTACTCGATCGTCTACACCCCGCAGC
Organism: Alopecurus myosuroides; assembly: GCA_028641055.1. Classification (NCBI taxonomy): domain Eukaryota; kingdom Viridiplantae; phylum Streptophyta; class Magnoliopsida; order Poales; family Poaceae; genus Alopecurus; species Alopecurus myosuroides. The sequence goes on along the minus strand of JAPCYS010002820.1, from coordinate 36,900 downwards.
AGGACATTGGGCCGAAGAGCTTCCCTCCATACTATGGAGCCTCCGCACAACTCCAAACCGATCCACAAACTACACACCATTTTTCATGGTATACGGGGCAGAAGCGGTCCTTCCTGAGGATGTTAGATTCAGTGCCCCACGAGTTGTGGCTTACAGCGAAGAAGCCTCCAACAAGGCACTCGCGGAAGATATGGATGCACTCGATGAGATGCGTGATATTGCGCTCGCAAGATCCGCAGTATATCAACAATCATTGCGAAACTATCATAGTCGCCATATACGCCACAGAGCATTCGCGGTTGGAGATCTAGTGCTGCGACTCAAGCAGAAGGAAGGACACAAGCTTGAGCCACCATGGGAAGGACCCTTCATCATACACGAAGTCATCCCAGGTGGAGCCTACAGGCTGAAGAATCCGTCGACTAGAGGAATCTATTCCAACCCTTGGAATATTGCGCACCTCCGCAAATTTTATCCCTAGGTTTACTTGTTTTCACAACAAATAAGGCTATGCTAGCCACTCTTGTAGCTCGAATACATGACTTCTCAGTCATCGCAATAAAATACATGGTTTTTCAACCATATTCACTCAAAGATTATTCATTCTTACATGATAATATAGTTACAGGTACACACCCCATAAAATACACGGGGGCTACGCCTACAACGAAGCATCACAAGAAAATTTATATATACAAGGATACACACCTTACAAACAGTTTGTACAAACTATACAGCATTACAGAATGTCCACATCCAACAATCAATCATGGCGATAAGCATTTTCAGTCGCTAACACTCTATCTACTTCCTCAGAGGTTAGTCGAATGATTTTCTCCGCTGCAAGATGAACAAAATCATAATACGGAGAAATATCATCGATTGGACCATCTGGAAGCCTGGCTACAGAGTTAAAATTTATCTCAGGATGCCATATCCGGACAAAGGAGAGAGCCACTACCGCGCCGCAAGTCATCTGATTGCGCACACACCCGCGAATCTCTCCCTCTTGCCCGAAGAGCCCGAGGAGATAGCTCCAGTCTTCAGGACCCCTTTCCAGCGGATAGAATGCAGCGTTCATTGCGATCAAGACCTCGTGAAAAGAACTCACGAGAACTGTCGCGGGATAATCACGGCAGACGTTACCGGGGGTAACTGATCTTGGGGCAAGACGACACAGGCGTTTGGGAGAGGGTTTAGCTCAGAGGAAAACATGATGATACTCGATCTGGTAGCCGGCAATCAAGTCGCCGAGTCTCCGATCTCGATATATTAACTCAACTCTCGTGTTACACTGGATGCTCGATATCAAGCGATATTGCTAGAACTCTCTTGGATCTCTCTCAACTAGTCCTAGGGGCCGGTTTATAAAGCACCCGGACCCCCTGGCTTGCCCTTCAAGGCGCACCCTGAATCCTACCCGGACACTGCATACAAACCCTAGCTTTCCTTATCGTAACCCACAATCCGGGTTACCAGGCCTATGAACTTGGGCCTTCTAGAAGTTCCCTTATCCTTAGCCGGATCCTGTGCAGCGTCCTTTGGGCCGGGTTACACCTTGGCGTTGGCCTACCGGGTTATCATCTCTCCATTAGTAGTCCCCAGAATAGCTTGGGCTTCACGAGATTCTCTTTGAAGTGCACGCTATTCCCTGCTAAATTATCAAACTTACAAATTCAATGGAGGCCGGGTTAAATTTCTTTAATAAACAGCTAGGCCTAACTCCAAGGTGGCCATATAATAACCCGCCTTCCTCCAAGTCCTTTGCTCAGCTTTTCCGGGTCAACACCCTGATAAGAATGTTTAAAGATCTGATTTACTTTAGTCGATAATTGCCCCTAGTGTTGCGGAGAAGATCTCCTTCTTATCTCTGTCCGGATATCTCGGCCAGCACTTAAAGCATATCTCGCAAAATCCGTGCAGGTAACCTTTATCCCGAAATTGCCGGCTTCCGCCCGTGGGAATAGGTTTATCCGCCCGCACCTTATAAATAGGTGCCCAAAAGATAACCTAGATCCCAACGTTTCATTCCAGCTCCTTCTCCTTCCTCACCTCTCGCGCTCGCGCAACACTACCACAGGAATCTCAAGCTCGCCATCGGAACAAAACCGCCGCCGGCTACGTTCGTCCTCGAACCGCTCCGCGCCGCCACCAAGCTCCGCCACCGCGCCCTCATCCTGCCCACCAAGAGTCGCAAAAGGGGCATTCAAACCGCGCCATCTTCCAGTAAGTTCCTTGTATTCATTAATCCAGCCTTGCAATTTTTGATTTACTCTAGATTGGATCTAGATCAACCCGCGGGTCGTTTTTCTTGTTGCGCCGGATTAGATTACTTAGATGCTTGCTAGTTCGTCCAATAGCCTGATTGACGATCTCACACCACCCTCCTACCATTATTAATCATCAGTTTCTTCGTAGAACTGTCCGCAAGTTTTCCGATCTAGATCCATTTCATCCCCATTTTCCGCGCATGTCATTGACACCCGGAAAATCCTCCTCTTCCAGCTCTTTTGCTTGCAGTAGATACATGGGAAATCATCCGTCTTCCTCAAACACCTTTCAATACGTAAGTAACCAATAGTTTCTATAATTATACTTGATACCCAGATACCTTGCAATCTTTACTTCGCGGCACGATACCCGGATAATTCTTAGTTTTCATATCTTCTTGATACTCCGTGCATATACTCGAGTAACCCGGTATTTCCGAGTCTCATTTCCTGTATCTTTTTTCCTTGTGTTTTGCAGGTTGATCCCATGGCTCCCAAAAGGCAAGGGAAACAGCCGGCCCAGGCGAAGACAACCCAATCCATATCCGCCAATTGGGGGCGATCCACAGTCACAAAGGCCAAGCTGGAAGAGCTGGCCGAGTTGGGGGTTCTCCCCTCTCAGAAGGACATTCATTAGAGGGCGCCGGGTGACGAGACCCGGCCCACACCCGCCAACGGCGAGGTAATCTGTTTCATAGAGCACGTGACCCAAGGATTCCGTCCTCCGGGTCACCCTTTCTTTCGTGAGGTCCTGAGCCACTACGGCCTCCGGGTATTCGACATAGGGCCTAACTCTATGTTGAATATTACCCACTTCATTGTCCTATCCGAGTCATACTTGTGCACTCCGCCAAGTTTGGCTCTTTATTGAACTCTTCCAGTGCAAGCCGTGCCGAAAGTGGTGACGGGGCACTTCTCACTTGCGGCGGGGTATCCATCCAACGCCGTAAGAACTCACCAATGCCAACTCTTAATCTGAATTCCCACGTTAAACACTGGCAATTATCCTTCTTCTACTGCCATGACACCTCCCCACTCAGCGAGAAAAAACTGCCGGGTTACTCGGAGGGCCTCCTCGACACTTTTGAGACCTTCAATGCTTTCGCCTCTGACTCGGACAGGGAGGCAATCCAGCCTCTGCTAGCTAAAATAGCCGTCCTTTCAGCCCAAGGCCTTCTTGGGCTCAATTTAGTGAAAACTTGGGTCGACTTCCGGATCCAACCCAACTCTATCCGCACCAAACTGATGTGTGAGTACTCGGGGCACACCACAGACGCGCTCCGATATTCTACCAAGAGCTTTGCAGCCGGCGATACCAACAAAACCATCAAGGGCTTCTTGACGGAGAAGTTGGAGGTGATAAAGAACATCGCCGGGTTACCTACGTTCACTCCGGAACATCCGGCTCCAGCGGTAAGACCCGATACTCATAAGCTTATTTCCACACTTTGACTAGATACTGCTTTTAATTCTTACTTTCATCTTTTTGTCTCAGGCTGATGACCCTTTCTGGAAAGTTGAAACCTCCCCCTCTTCCAGAGACCCGGAAGAGGAAGACGAGCCGGCCGATGATGATGAAGGTACTTATCCGGATTTTGTGTCATCTTCACTTGTATCATTTTCCTCCCATTTTAACTTTTTCCATCAATACATACTCGGCTCGCAGGGCTGGAGGACGAAGAAGAGAAGGATGAGGACGACCCGGAGGCCACCGAATCTGATCAGGAAGTAACAGCCGGGGCCAAGAGGAAAGCCAGAGGAGTGGTTTCCAAGGTTCCTTTCTCTTCTATATCCTCTGAACCTTACTCCTTCGATATCATGCGTAGACTTAACCAACAGTTGTCACACTCGTCACACTTGAAGGATCCTCTCCCGGCCAAACGTAGGGTGACCCGGAGTTCTCCGGGTGACGATCCCCTTAACCCCGGTATCACCACCTCACTAGTCCACCGGGTCGGTACTCCTCCACCTCAATCCTCCAAATCCCCTCAGCGTCACCCATCTCCCAACCATCCACGTGCCGGGCAATTCCGGGTTCCGCTATCCGTCCCTTTGACGACTTCATCTGCTTCCAGCAGTGAGCTCCCGCCGGATTACGCTGTAAATACCGGGTAAGTCTTTGCTATATGACATCCTTTCATACCTGATAACTTTCAATCACTATTGCTAATTGCCTCTCTCCCTTTTCTTTAGCGCTCAAGTCACAGTTAGTGACCCGGAGAACATGGAAACAGATAACCACAGGACGGAGGGACCAACTGATAATGCGGACGCCGCGGCTGGTGACGAGGCTAAAGACACCCAAGAACAAGACCCTTTTAGTGACCCGGCCCAACAAGAAGCCGGGTCTCCAAAATCGTCTGAAGACGTGGATGAAGAGATTGAGATCCTGGAGACGAGGGCAGGTTCCCCTAACCCGGATACCCAAACGGTCCGGGTCTCGACCCCAAAGTCGGGAACAGTTCATCAGCCAGACGAACAAGCTGCCGGCTCTTCTGGTGTTCGTCCCGAGGATATGACATTTGCCCAGATGCTTAGTGCTCTTCACACCCTGAGGGCTGATGAAGAAAATATCCTGGAAGCTTTAATAGCAAAACATGAGGTAAGTCCGAATAACCTCGCTTGTATCTTTACCTAGTCCCCAAGTTCCGAGTGAACTTATTAATAATTTGCTTGGAACTTCGTGGTATGTCCGACTAATCCTTCTTTGTGTCTCCACTCAGGCTTTCGTGGCCCAATCTGAGAAGAAATTGACGAAGGCCGCCAAACGCATTGAGAAGGAGACGGCTCTACGCGAGGCAGCTGAAGCTGAAGCTCGGAGGAGCGGGAAGATCACAAGGAAGTATAGAAAGAGGGCGCACGCAGCAGAGGATAAGCTGACGACACTTTCTGTTCAGATTGCCGATACCTATCGTGCAGCAACTGGTACAATCCTTGACATTAGTAACTAAGACCCGGATTCTCCTTTGGATAAATAGTCGGATCTCCTTACTCATTGCTTTTCTTGTTTTCTGCAGGCCCGGATGAGGCGATCCCTGATGAAGATGATATTGCCAAGCTGAAGGCCATTAAGGATACTGTTCGACAGCTCTGTGCCGGAATCGGATGGATCCTTGATGAACTGCGACTGCCGGGTGTTGGGCCAGGTAACATGAAAAAGCTGTTAGATGTTTGCTCCACCATTCCCGAGTGGATTTGGCATTGGAAACGCTCGTCCTGCCGGGTTGGGGTAACCCGGGGGCTTGCGCTGGCTAAAGCTTATTTTCCTAAGCTTGAGCCGGCCAAGCTTATGGGCGGGTTTCCAGAACTCAACCAAGACGGGTCTAAGTTCTCACCGAAGAATTTCAAGGCCATCCAGAAGGAAGTTCGTCACCCGGCCAGTGTGATTGCTGATAATTTGGTTATCAACTCTATTCTCCCTGCATACGATGCTGATGACAAGGTGATTAAGGCGGATCGTCCCAAGCCGTATGATATGCTTGCCCGATGGAAGGAGGAAGCTGCCAAGTTGAGGGAGGAGGCCGCAAAGAGGAAGACTGAAGCCGACTCTGCGTCTGCCACCTCCACACCAGTCGTCCCTCCTCCTGCGCGAGCCGGCACTGCTGCTGATCCGGGTGCTGCTTCTACCAAGAGTGATGGCAAGGGCAAGGAGAAGATGGACGCCACAGCCCAGAATGCTGAGTGATACCTGCTACCCGATGTCGTTTCATATGCGTCAGTCGGCCAATGGGCCGTTTAAACAATCGTTTTTTGATGGTGCGCCTGTGCACCTTTGATACTAGTACTGATACTTGTAATGCACTTTAAGTTCCTGATACATCTTGTTCCTCCTCTGGCCTTTTAAATTTATCTGCTTTTGAGCCCATTTGTTCTTGATATCCGACTTTCTTTGTGGCTCCTTTTGTGAGACTCGGTTTCCGAGTCTAATGGGTTTTTGAGAAGCGGACTTTTATCTAAGTCCCCAAGTCCCCAAGACTCGGATGTTTGGGTCTTTTGAGTTTAGTAACTAAGCAACTTGTTTCTGTTTCGAAATCCCCGGTCACCAAGACCCGAATTTCCGAGTCTGGGATATGTGGTCTTTTCAAAGAGAGCAAGTTTGTTGTTGCTAAGCCCAAACCCGGAGCCGTTTCACATAGGTAATGAAGTTATGCTTGATAAATGTTGAGTTTCCGGCTATTAGCCTTATACTCTGCATAACTTGTGGTTTAGATGACCCTTTTGACTATCTTGTACTGTAAGCCAGCTTTCGCGTGGATACCATGTTGTTACATCTATACGAAAACAGGGTCAGGCAAGTCCCATTGGGATTCATGGCTGATTGTAATCATAAGCGAGCAAATCATGCCACTTTAGTGCGAGTCACATCGAGCTTAAGTAAGAAAAGTCAAGAAAATTTGGCTCCTTTGTCCGGTTATAAGATTGCAGCCGTACTCGTTTGCGAGTAATCGGCCCTTATAACTCATAGGCATCAAGGCCGGGTCATTGAGTTTGTAACTGTGCTATTCAAGCAATCAGCCCCCAAGACCTAGATATATGCAACATACGGAGAGTGAAGAACGTAAGAATAACCACCTCTTTATTTGATATGTGAAAGTTAGGTCAGCAAGCCGCCTCATTAAAAACCCATCCAATCCCCAAGGGTGCCCTGGATAGGAAAAGAGTGCGTCTGAAAACATGCCGCCTGTTACATCGTGCAACTCCACTTGCCAATATAGTCTATACTAAGTATAGTAGGGACGTAGCTGAGCCACGTTCCATGGTCTATCTCTTTCCTGCATAGACGAAGTGGTATGAGCGGTGTCATTAACTGTAGCCGACTCTTCCCTTGCATCTATCAAGTAATACGATCCGTTGTGCAGATTCCGGCTCATGATAAACGGCCCTTCCCATGGTGGTGATAACTTGTGTTTTCCTTCGTTTGACTGTACCAGGCGCAGGACCAAGTCTCCTTCCTGGAAGACCCGGGTTTTCACGCGCCGGCTATGATACCTCCGTAAATCTTGCTGATATATGGCTGATCTTTCCAGGGCTTGTTCCCTTTGTTCTTCTAACATATCTACGGCATCCTGCCGGGTCTTCTCGTTCTCTACCTCGACGTAAGCTGATACTCGAGGTGAATCATGAATAATATCACTCGGCAACACCGCTTCCGCACCATAAACCATGAAGAATGGTGTCATCTGAGTAGATCTGTTAGGTGTAGTGTTGATACCCCAAACCACGGAAGGTAGTTCTTCGACCCATGCAGCCGCAGCCCTAATGCAAGGGACTCGCAGTCGTGGTTTTAGTCCACGAAGTAACTCTTGGTTTGCCCTCTCCACTTGTCCGTTGGCCTGCGGATGAGCCACTGATGCTACGTCAAGCCGGATTCCATTGTTTCCACAGAACTTCTCCATCGCGCCAAGGGACATGTTGGTTCCATTGTCGGTAATTATGCTGTGGGGATACCCGAACCGATAGATAATTCTTTTCAGGAACTTGACTGCTGTAACTGCTTCACAATTGGTGACTGGCATAACCTCAACCCATTTGGTAAACTTATCAATGGCCACCAAAAGATGTGTCTTCTTGCAAGGTGACATGTGAAAGGGACCAACCATGTCCATACCCCAAACAGCGAACGGCCAAGTTAACGGAATAGTCCGCAATTCCATAGCCGGCACGTGGGTTTGGCGAGCGTACCTTTGACATCCGTCACACCTTGCCACTAAGCGCTCCGCATCTGCTAGAGCCGTGAGCCAGAAAAATCCGTGTCGATAAGCTTTGGCCACAAGGGATCTTGTGGATGCATGATGCCCACAATCTCCTTCATGGATTTCCTTAAGAATCTGCCGGCCTTCTTCTGGTGCTACACAGCGCAAAAAGACTCCTGCTGCACTTCTCTTGTATAACTCCCCATTGATGATAGAATATCCCTTTGCTCGCCTCGAAATTTGCCTTGCTAACACCTCCTGCTGTGGTAACTCACCTCGTGATAGGTAGGCCAAAAACGGTTCTGTCCACTCGGGAATAGTGCGTACAGTGGCCACGAGCTCCAAATCCGGGTCTTGATTTGCCAGTTCTTCCTCAGACTCGGTTTTAACCGATGGTCGCCATAATTCATCCAGGAAGACGTTAGGTGGAACCGGCTCTCTGCGCGAGCCGAGTCTAGCGAGGGTGTCTGCTGCCTCATTCTTTCTTCTGTCTATGTGCTCCACCTCATATCCGGAGAAACATCCTGCAACCCTATCAACCTCTCTGCGGTATGCTGCCATAGTTGCGTCCTTTCTATCCCAAGTTCCTGATACCTGCTGTACCACAAGGTCCGAATCTCCAAAGCATCGTATCCTCTTAATGTTCATCTCCTTGGCTACCTTTAAGCCGTGCAATAGGGCCTCATACTCGGCCACGTTGTTGGAACAATCAAAGTGAATCTGTAGCACGTAACTCAATTTGTCTCCTTTGGGTGATGTTAGCACCACTCCAGCTCCTGATCCCTCATACTGCTTGGATCCATCGAAGTGCATGATCCAAGATTCGGAGTTTGGAGCAAAGGTGGTCATGCCTGTGTGTGTCCAGTCATTAACGAAATCGACCAAAGCCTGAGATTTAATTGCTGACCTGGGCTCGTAGTTGATGTGATAATCCCCCATCTCTATCGCCCATTTGGCTATTCTTCCTGTCGCATCCGAGTTTCTGATGATATCCGACATTGGTATCGAACTTACCACTGTTATGGGGTGTTCCTGGAAATACGGCTTCAGTTTCCGGCTGGCCATAAAGACCCCGAAAACCAGCTTTTGCAAATGCAGATAGCGCTGCTTTGCCTCTGATAATACCTCGCTGACGTAATAAACCGGTCTCTGGATCGGGTAACCTTTCCCATCCTCTTTACGCTCCACAACAACTACTGCACTAACGGCTCGGGGGCCCGCTGCTACGTATAGCAACATGAGCTCTTTAGGACCCGGGGCCGCTAGGACTGGTGCTTCAGATAACTGCTTCTTTAGTGCCTCGAACGCCTCATCCGCCTCTTGATCCCAACACAAAGCATTTGCTGCTGCTCTTCCCTCCGCCGTGCCGAACTTGTCTGGATATTGCCGGTATTGCCTCGCTGTTGGATGACATATGGTGTCCCATGCATTCCACTTCTGTGATCCGGGTAATTAACCTGTTGTGCTACCGCAGTGCGTAGCATATCTATCACCCGCCGGGTCTCCTCTGCGTGGGGTGACTCTCTCACGGGGATTCGATTCAATGTAAGCGTTGCCGCGTACACGTTGTCCATGGGATTGTTGTAATGACCCGCCGGTGTGTGAAACCGTGACGGTGGTGGCGGGGGTACTGCATTGCCTGTTGTAACTCCAATTTGTGGTAAGGGTAACCCGGCCTGCACGTTCGCCGGCTGTGTTCCCGCAATTGCTGGTTGAGATGCAGTTCCTTGGTTCACCGGCGGAATCGGCTGATCTTGAGGTGTGATAAACAGTGTAGCCGGATTTATAACTCCGCCTAACGCTGGTAATCTGGTTTGATGCCTTTGATGTATTCTAGTTGTTTCCTCTCGGAGCCAGGTTTCCAGTGCATCCAGCTCACGTTGGCGTGTGTCCATCCCTTGCTTTTCTGCTTCTACTTGTGACGGGGGGATGATAACCCGGTAGGCCAAACTCCAAGGAGTAACCCGGCCCAAAGGACGGTGCGCAGGATCCGGCTAAGCATAAGGAAGCTTGTGGAAGGCCCAAGTTTGTAGGCCCAGCAACCCGGGTTGTGGGTTATTGTAAAGGAAAGCTAGGGTTTGTGCGTCGTGTCCGGGTAGGATTCAGGGTGCGCCTTGGGGAATAAGCCAGGGGGTACGGGTGCTTTATAAACCGACCCCCAGGTCTAGTTTTAGACAGAGATCGAAGAACCCTAGCAACATCGTGTGATATCGAGCATCAAGTGTAATCCCATAGTTGAGTTATTATATCAAGATCGGAGACTCGGTGACTTTGATTGCCGGCTACCAGATCGAATTGCACCATGTTTTCCTCTGAGCTAAACCCTCTCCCAAACGCCTGTGTCGTCTTGCCCCAAGATCAGTTACCCCAGGTAACATCTGCCGTGATTATCCCACGACAGTTGGCGCCCACCGTGGGGCCTGCATCCAAAGGTGTTTACATTACGGGAGAAGCTCGGAAGAATATGGAGAATCTCGCCGTCGGCGAAATCTACATCGACCGCAGAGGAAAAAAGATGGTGGACGATTCCGGCTGGGGGCCAGAGTCGGATCGCCTCGAATCCGGATCCGTCGTGACGATCGGCCGGATCAACATCTTCGTCGGTATGGTACGAACGACTAATTTAAAAGGACAATATCATGTGCATACTACAGGAACTTCTAGCAGGAACAAAGAGACGTCAAAGCAAGCGGCAAATTCGGTTTCATCGGCCGCACCGGGATATCTTAGATGGGCAGAACAAGAGATAACGTGGAGTAGAAGAGATCATCCGGAAAAAGTAGAGCGTCCAGGAGTCTTGGCATTGGTGGTTGCTCCACAGGTTAATGGTTACGAACTGAAGAAGGTCCTGATGGACGGTGGAAGTAGCATCAACATCCTTTATTGGGAGACCTTCTTACGGATGAGTCTCAAAGAGTCCCAGTTGCAGAAAAGTTCGACAATCTTCCATGGGATCGTACCGGGTCACTCGGCGAGCCCCGAGGGAAGGATCACCTTGGAAGTTGCTTTTGGAGAATCGACGGATAATTATCGAGTCGAGTGGCTCACGTTCGAGGTGGTCAAATTGCGCAGTCCTTATCACGCGCTGTTTGGGAGGCCGGCTTACGCCCAATTCATGGCTAGACCGTGCTACGTGTATTTGCAGCTAAAAATCCCGGGTCCTAAACGAACCATCACTATACATGGGAACCGGGATATAGCGGCCGAGTGTGACGAAGGAGATTCGGTTATGGCTGAGCAAGCATGCAGAAAGGAAGAACTCGAATATTACCGGTCTCAAGTAAATCCGGACGATAGAACAGCCTTGAAAAAGCCGAATATCGAGGATGAGAGAGCAAAATTCAAGGCAGCACAAGACACCAAGAAGATAGATTTTGTCGAAGGGGATTCCACTAAGCAGTTTACCATAGGGTCTAACTTGGGAAAAGAGCAGGAGGAAGCGCTCGTGGAGTTTATTCGTTCGAATGCAGATGTGTTTGCCTGGACACCTAGCGACATGTCGGGTATCCCTACAGAACTGGCTGAGCACAGTTTGCATGTGGATCCCAAATCCAGGCCCGTGAAGCAAGGTTTGAGGAAAATGAATGAAGAAAGAAGGAAGGCTATAGACGAAGAGATCGCTCGGCTATTGGCAGCCGGCTTTATCATGGAAGTATTTCACCCGGATTGGTTGGCTAACCCGGTTCTAGTGATGAAAAAGACCAATGAGTGGAGGATGTGCATTGATTTTACGAGTCTCAACAAACATTGCCCAAAGGATCCGTTCGCGCTACCAAGGATAGATCAGATTATAGATGCAGTAGCTGGAAGCGATCTGTTATGCTTCCTGGACGCATATTCCGGGTATCATCAGATTAAGCTCAAGAGGGAGGATTGGGAGAAAACATCATTCATAACCCCTTTTGGGGCCTTCTGTTATAAAACTATGACGTTTGGGTTGAAGAACGCCGGCGCAACTTACCAACGGTGTATTCAAAAATGCTTCGAGGACCAAATCGGACGTAACGTCCATGCCTATGTGGATGATGTGGTTATCAAGACCAGGAAGGCGGAGACATTTATCGATGATCTAAAAGAGACGTTCAAAAACTTGAGGAGATACCATATGAAGCTTAACCCGACAAAGTGCGTGTTTGGAGTTCCAGCTGGGAAATTACTCGGCTTTATAGTTTCCGAGAGAGGAATCGAGGCAAATCCGGATAAAATCAAGACCATCCAGAGTCTGAAAAAACCGGAAAATTTGAAGCATGTCCAAAAGCTCACGGGCTGCGTAGCAGCCTTGAGCCGATTCATATCCAGACTCGGAGAAAAAGCAATACCCTTGTACCGGCTCTTGCGGAAATCAGATAAATTCGTGTGGGATCAAGAGGCGGATGAGGCGTTTGAGGCACTAAAGAAGCAGTTATCTGAAGCACCAGTACTAGCGGCGCCGGGTCCTAAAGAGCCTATGTTGCTATACGTGGCAGCCGGCCCCCGAGCCGTCAGCGCAGTAGTTGTTGTGGAGCGCAAAGAGGATGGGAAAGGTTACCCGGTTCAGAGGCCGGTTTATTACGTCAGTGAGGTATTATCAGAAGCAAAGCAGCGCTATCCGCATTGGCAAAAGTTGGTGTTCGGGGTCTTTATGGCCAGCCGGAAGTTGAAGCCGTATTTCCAAGAACATCCCATAACAGTGGTTAGCTCAATACCAATGTCGGATATCATCAGAAACTCGGACGCAACGGGAAGAATAGCCAAGTGGGCAATAGAGATGGGGGATTATCACATCAACTACGAACCCAGGTCAGCAATCAAGTCCCAAGCTTTAATTGATTTCGTTAACGACTGGACACATACAGGCATGACTACGACGGTTCCAAGTTCCGAATCATGGATCATGCACTTCGATGGATCCAAGCAATACGAGGGATCAGGAGCTGGGGTGGTGCTAACCTCACCCAAAGGAGATAAATTAAGCTACGTACTACAAATTCACTTCGACTGTTCCAACAATGTGGCCGAGTATGAGGCCCTATTGCACGGCCTAAGGGCAGCTAAAGAGATGAACGTTAAGAGGATACGGTGCTTCGGAGATTCGGACCTTGTGGTACAGCAGGTATCAGGAACTTGGGATAGGAAGGATGCAACTATGGCCGCATACCGCAGGGAAGTTGATAGGGTTGCAGGATGTTTTTCCGGGTATGAGGTGGAGCATATAGACAGAAGAAAGAATGAGGCAGCCGACGCGCTCGCCAGACTCGGCTCGCGCAGAGAGCCGGTTACCAAGCGACATTATCCATGGTCTATGGCGCGGAGGCAGTGTTACCAAGCGACATTATCCACGACTCACCGCGAGTATCAGCTTACGTCGAAGTGGAGAACGAAAAAACCCGGCAGGACGCCGTAGATATGTTAGAAGAGCAAAGAGAACAAGCCCTGGAAAGATCAGCCATATATCAGCAAGATCTACGGAGGTATCATAGCCGGAGCGTGAAAACCCGGGTATTCCAGGAAGGAGACTTGGTTTTGCGCCTGGTTCAGTCAAATGAAGGAAAGCACAAATTATCACCACCATGGGAAGGACCATTTATCATAAGCCGGAATCTGCATAATGGATCATATTACTTGATAGATGCAAGGGAAGAGTCGGCTACAGTTAACGACACCGCACGTACCACTTCATCTATGCAAGAAAGAGATAGACCATGGAACGTGGCTCAGCTACGTCCATATTATACTTAAAAAAGATTATAGTGGCAAGTGGAATTGCACGATGTAATAGGCAGCAGGTTTTCAGACGTACTCTTTTCCTATCCAGGGTACCTTTGGGGACTGGACGGGTTTTTAATGAGGCGGCTTGCTGACCTAGATTTTTCATATCAAGTAAAGAGGTGGTTATCAAGAAAAGAGATGGTTATTATCAGGTTACGTACTCTCAGTATGATGCGTATATCTAGGTCTTGGGGGCTGGTCGCTTGAATAGCACAGTTACAAACTCAAAGACCCGGCCATGATGCCTATGAGTTATAAGGGCCGGTTACTTGCAAACGAGTACGGCTACAATCTTATAACCGGACAAAGAAGTCCAAATTCCTTGGCTATTCTTACTTAAGCTCGATGTGACTCGCATTAAAGTGGCATGATTTGTTCGCTTACGATTACAGTCAGTCATGAAACCCGATGGGGCTTGGCTGGCTACGTTTTCGTATGGATGTAACAACATGGTATCCACGCGAAAGCCGGCTTATAGTACAAGATAGTCAAAAGGGTCATCTAAACCACAAGTTATGCAGAGTACAAAGGCTGAACAGCTGGAAACTCAACGACTATTAAGCGTAACTTCAAAACTTATGAAACAACTCAGGGATCATTGTGAAATTGGCAGTAGGCAGTTCGTTCCCCTTTCAAGATTAAGTGTCCTAGACTCGGCGATCCGGGTCCGGATTGCTTGAAATCTTGAAAAGAGAAAAAATGGCTTACTTGTATAAATCCAAAAACACAATTATCCGGGTCTTGGGGACTTGGGGACTTAGAACCAAAAATCCGCTTGTCAATACCCATGAGACCCGGAAATTGAGTTTTCGCAAAAGGAACAATAAAGAAAGCCAGATATCGAGAACATATGAGCTCAATAAACTTAAAAAAGTCGGTACAGGCATCGAGTGTATCAAGACCTTAGCGTGCATTACAAAATCCTGGTGAAAAGATATTAAAGGTGCACAGGCGCACCACCCAAAATATAACTGTCTTAAAAAAAAGTATGTTGACCGACCGGTGCATAAGAAGAGGCATTAGAAATCATATATCACTCGGCGTTCATCTTGGCCTTGCCCTTGCCATCATCGGTGGTAGCAGCAGCACCCGGATCAGCGGTACCAGCCCCTGCAGGAGGTGGAACGACTGGTGTTGAGGTAGCAGGGCAGAACCGGCTTCAGCTTGCTTCTTGGCAGCCTCCGCCCTTATCGCAGCAGTTTCCTTCTTCCACCGAGCCAGCATATCATACGGCTCGGGAAGATCCGACTTAATTACTTCACCGGCGGCGTCATAGGCTGGAACAAGAATATTAACATCCAGTTCGTCAGCAATCATGCTCGCCGGGTAACGAACCTCCTTTTGGACGGCCTGGAAATCCTTCACCGAGAACTTGGATCCGTCAAGCTTAAACTCTGGGAAGCCGCCCATAAGCTTCACTAGCTCGAGCTTGGGGAGATAAGCTTTGGCGAGAGCAAGCCCCCGGGTTACTCCAACCCGGCAAGACGAGCGCTTCCAGTGCCAAATCCACTCAGGGATAGTGGAGAAGGCATCCAGCATTCTCTTCAGATCAACATGCCCCTTACCCGGCCACCATAATTCTTGAAGGATCCATTTGGTTCCGGCGCATAGCTGCCGGATGACGCTCTTGATGGTTTTCAGCTTGGCCATGTCATCCTCTTCCGGCATGGTTTCATCCGGGCCTGAAGAAATGGAGACGTAAGTCGGGAAACTGCCGCTATCTATCAAAAAGATAAACCCGAAGGAGGAAACGTACCAAGCAAAGCACGATATGTGTCCGATATTTGGACGGAAAGGCTTGTTAGGTCATCTTCTGCTCGGTGAGCCCTTTTCCTATATTTCCTCATTATCAACCTATTTCTCCTGGCTTCGGCTTCGGCTGCTTCGCGTAAAGCTACCTCCTTTTCGATGAGCTTGGTGGCGTCCGCCAGTTTCTCCTCAGATTGACTTACGAAAGCCTGCATGCATGAAAACAAGGATCAGTTGGGCAGAGAAGCAAGTTATCTGTCGCTTGTATAATAAAGTCCCAAGTAAATTATGACTCAATTCACTCGGAACTTGGGGACTGGACAAAGGCATAAGCAACATTAGTCGGATTTACCTCGTGTTTGGCTATCAAAGCTCCCAAGATGTTTTCTTCATTAGCCCTTAAAGTGCGAAGGGTTTCTAGCATCTGGGCAAATGTCAGTTCCTCGGATCGAGTACCGGAAGAGCCGGCAGCTTGGTCGCTTGGTGGGTGGGCACTCCCCGCCCTTGGATTTGAGACCCGGACAGTTTGGGTGGCCGGGTTGGGAGAATTCATCCTCGTATCTAGAACTTCAATCTCCTCGTCTACTGGTTCCGATGAGGAAGGAGATCCGGCAGCTCGGGGAAGTGGATTGTTCAGAGGGCCTTGTTCCTGGTTATTCGCTGTATCGCCGCCAGTCGCGGCGTCTGCATTGTCAGTCGGTTTCTCTGCCCGATGGTTATCTGCTTCTATGTTTTCCGGGTCACTGACGACGGCTTGGGCGCTAAAAGAAAGATGAGAAAAGGCGGTTATTAGTGATGATGGTGGCTTGAGTGGAAATTTGTTAGGTGTAAAAGGAAATCATGTAGCACAAACTTACCCGGCATTCACAGTGTAATCAGGCGGGAGCTCGCCGCTGGAAGCAGACGAGGTCGCCACGGGAACTACCAACGGGACCCGGAATTGCCCGGCACGCGGATGGTTAGGAGAAGGGTGGCGTCGAGGAGAGTCGGAAGGACGAGGCGGAGGAGCGCCGCCGCGAGGGACCGAGGGAATAGAGATGCCCGGGTTAAGGGGATCTTCACCCGGGGAGCTCCGAGTTACTCTGCGTTTGGCTGGGAAGGAATCCTTCAAGCAGGACGAATTTGATAATTGATGGTTAAGTTGTCGCATGGCGTCAAAGGAGTAAGGTTCAGAAGATAATGAGGAAAAAGGAACCTTGGACACTGCCCCCCTGGTCTTCCTCTTGGCACCTACTGTTGCCTCTTGGTCAGACTCGGTTGCCTCCGGGTCATCCTCATGGGCCTCACCTTCGTCCTCCAGTCCTGTGAATCGGGTGTGTGTTCGTTGGAAAAGAGGTGAATGGGAGGAAGTGATGCAGGTAAAGATATACGAATGCTGCGCAAATACCTTCACTATCATCAGCCGGCTCGTCCTCTTCTTCCGGGTCTCTGGAAGGGGGAGAGGGTTCAACCCTCCAGAAAGGATCATCGGCCTAAGAAAAAAGAATGAGATTAAGAGTTAGAAGCTATGTCAAGCTAAAGTGTGGAAATAAGCTATGAATACCGGGTATTACCGCTAGAGACGGGTTTTCCCGAGTAAACGGGGGTAACCCGGTGATACCCTTTATCACCTCCAGCTTCTCTGTCAGGAAGCCTTTGATGGTTTTGTTAGTATCGCCGGTCGCGAAGCTCTTGGTGGAGTATCGGAGTGCATCCGTGGTATGTCCCGAATACTCGCACATCAATTTGGTGCGGATAGAGTTGGGTTGGATCCGAAAATCGACCCATGTTTTTACTAAATTTAGCCCGAGGAGGCCTTGGGCTGAAAGAATGGCTATTTTGGCTAATGAGGGAAGGATCGCCTCCCTATCCGAATCTGGAGCAAAGGCACTAAAGGACTCGGAGGGTTCGAGGAGGCTTTCCGAGTAACCCGGCAGTTTCTTTTCGTTGTCTGGGGAAGTATCGTGGCAATAAAAGAAAGACAGCTGCCAATGTTTGACGTGGGAGTTTAATTTGAGGGTTGGCATCGGTGAATTCTTGCGGCGCTGGATAGATACCCCGCCACAAGTGAGAAGTGCTCCGTCACCGCTTTCGCGGCACGGCTTGCACTGGAATAGTTCGATGAAAAGAGTCAAACTTGGTGGCATGCACAAGTACGACTCGGATAGAACAATGAAGTGGGTAATATTCAACATAGAGTTAGGCCCTATGTCGAATACCCGGAGGCCATAATGGCTTAAGACCTCCCTGAAGAAAGGGTGACCTGGAGGACGGAATCCCCGGGTCACGTGCTCTACGAAGCAGATTACCTCGTTATCAGCGGGTGTGGGCCGGGTCTCGTTGCCCGGCGCCCTCCAGTGAATTTCCTTCTGAGAAGGGAGAGTTCCTAATTCGGCTAGCTCGTCCAACTTGGCTTTCGTAGTTGTGGAACGCCCCCAGTTGGCGGATATGGTTTGGGTAGTCCTCGCCTGAGTCGGTTGTTTTCCTTGTCGTTTGGGAGCCATGAGATCAACCTGCAAAGCACAAGAAAAAGAGGCGTATGAAATAAGACCTGGGAGTGTTGAATTATCCGAGTATAAGGTGTCAAGAAAGTATGAAGCTGAGAATTATCCGGGTATCATGCTATGAAGTGGAAATCACAAGGTATCCGGGTGTTAAGTGCACTTGTGGAAATTGTTGGTCACTTACGTATGGAAAGGCATTTGGGGATGATGGATGGTTGCCCATGTTTATACCGCAAGTAAAATAGCTGGAAAAGGAGGGTTTTCCGGGTGTTAATGCAACGAGCGGAAAATCAAGGAGGAACGGATCTAGATGGGAAAGTTTGCGGGCGATTTTTCAGTTGATTTGGTGATTAGTAATGGTTGGAGGGTCAGTTGCGACTATCAAGAAGATGATTAAAGGAGTTGGCAAGCATTGAATCGATTTAATTTGATGCAATCGGACAAATGATTCGCGGGTTGACCTAGATCTGATCTTGGATGAATTGAAAAATTGCGAGGCTGAATTAAACGGCTGCGAGAGGCTTACTGGGGAGATTGGAGTCTAACGTGACGGCGGCGAGCGGCGTGGCTCGAATGAGAGGAATGGAGGCGCGACGGTGACACTTGACGGCGGCGCAAGATGACTCGAGGACGGGCGCGGCCGATGGTGATCTTGTGTTGGTAACAGGCACGAGCTCTTTGCGGTGGTGCTGTGAGGGTGTTAGGAGCAAGGAAGGGAAGGGGAAGCTGAGGCGCAGTGATGGCCTTAGGGTTATCCTCTAAGTGCTATTTATAAGGCGAGGGTGAGTCTATCTTAACGGCCAGAAGCCGGAAATCGTGGGATAATGATTGTCCACGGGGATTTTGCGAGATATGCGCCAAATGTTGAGCGAAGCATTTGGGTAAAAGAAGAAGGGGATCTGCCTCGTGATGACAGGATTGATTATTGAGCGTGGGATCTTGGCATTTTTATTATGATTTGGACCTGGAAATTTGAGCCAAAGTGTTCGGAGGAAAAACCCGGGTTATTACATGGCCACCATGGAGTGAGGCCTAGCTGAATATCAAAACATCTTAACCCGGCCTCTATATGCCCGTATGTTTGATATCTTTGCAGGGAATAGCAAGCGCTTCAAGGAGGATCCGTGAAGCCCAGGCTATTCTGGGGACTACTGACGGGGGGATGATAACCCGGTAGGCCAAACTCCAAGGAGTAACCCGGCCCAAAGGACGGTGCGCAGGATCCGGCTAAGGATAAGGAAGCTTGTGGAAGGCCCAAGTTTGTAGGCCCAGCAACCCGGGTTGTGGGTTATTGTAAAGGAAAGCTAGGGTTTGTGCGTCGTGTCCGGGTAGGATTCAGGGTGCGCCTTGGGGAATAAGCCAGGGGGTACGGGTGCTTTATAAACCGACCCCCAGGTCTAGTTTTAGATAGAGATCGAAGAACCCTAGCAACATCGTGTGATATCGAGCATCAAGTGTAATCCCAGAGTTGAGTTATTATATCAAGATCGGAGACTCGGTGACTTTGATTGCCGGCTACCAGATCGAATTGCACCATGTTTTCCTCTGAGCTAAACCCTCTCCCAAACGTCTGTGTCGTCTTGCCCCAAGATCAGTTACCCCAGGTAACATCTGCCGTGATTATCCCACGACAACTTGCCTTCTCTTCTGCTCCAATGCACGACGGGCTACGTCCAAATCCCTAACACGTTCCGCCGCGTTCTCTGGAGTGATAACTGTGGCAAGAACTGTCGGATCTAGAATCAGATTGTTGTCGAACAGGGCCGGATGTTGTGGATTGGAAGGACCCGCCCCTGGTGTCCGGTTTGCTAGGAATTCGTATGTGTTTGCGTGCAACTCGTTTTCCGCCGCTTGACTGGTGACCGATGCCGACTCTCCATCGACCCGGGCCAGGACCGGGTTTCCGTTAGCCGGACCTTGCTGCTGGGCCAATGCTTGTGCTGCTCCGACTGCGGCCGTGGTCACGTTCTCCTGGTTGAGATTCGTCGCAGGAGCTGTGTAAACCGCCACCCGACGCACAACGCTTGGTGCGAATTCATACTGTCCCTCTTTGCTGCTATTTTCCTCATACCGGTTCTCCAGCAGGCGCAGGATAGACTTGGTATCACCTTTTTTCTCGACCCGGCCACGCGGGGTCCATGCCGGCTCCTCCGACTGTTCCCTCTTCGTGGTGGGTTCTTCCGTTGGATCCGTTGTCCCAACTGATTCTTCTCCATCTGATTGGATATAGGTGGTCTTCCCTGACACAGAATCAAACCCAAAGTCGTCAGGGATCGAACCGGAAGTACGTACCATACCGATGAAGACGCTGATCTGGCCGATTGTCATGATAGATCCGGATTCGAGGTGATCCGACTCTGGTCCCCAGCCGGAATTGTCCACCATCTTCTCTCCTTCGTGGTCGATGTAGATCTCGCCGATTACTAGATTCTCCATGTTCTTCCGAGCTTCTCCCGTGATCTAAACACCTTTGGACGCAGGCCCCACGAAACTTCAAAGTAGCCAACACAAAGCCTCGGCTGCGATCAGACCAAAAATTATTCGCATGAGGCCTTGAGCTGCCAGGTTCTTGAAGAATGTGGTTTTCTACCCACTGTCTTTCCTCCCTATCATCCGTTTTAACAACTGAAGAACAAATATGCGTGATTAGGCAAGGAAACAAGACAAAGAAGACCTGGGGGTTGTATTACTTACACAGCAGGTCCCTAGCAAGGGAAGCCAACCCGTCCATCACAAACTGCTCGCGTTCAGTCGCCAGTTTTTGCTTGGACCCCGCCACATCAGCTACCCCGCGCAACGTTTTCAGCCTACGCTCACCATCAGCTACACGATCACGGAGACCCGCCAAAGTCCCCACAGCAGCAACAAGAGGATTTGCTGGAGCAGCACGTTCACTTGAAGGTTCTACGGCTACCCCAATATCCTGGAAGAATACAAGGAAAGAAGTAAGACGCCCTATTCGAAGTATCTCTAGCCGCACATTTGACGAAGTGCTTGGGGGCTACTCCCATCGGGAGAAAATATACAACAAACAAGAAGCAATTTCCAGAAGAACATCTCGATTAAAGACAATGAAAATACGGTAATACATCCCAAGGTTCATTACAATCAAGCTGGAAAAGCAAGAGAAAAACAAAACTAAGAAGCTACAATGGTGCTCCCACTAGCGGCAGTCGCCCCTCCCTTGAGTCGAGCAAACAGCTCAGACAACTTCCGAGCAAGGATGGCGGCTGGCTCGCCAAAACGAGAGAGTCATACCTTTTTGCCCGTGGAGGGGTCGACTGGGAGATCCGAGTAGGCCTCCTCCAAACCGCTGACTCCATGTGCCAGCGCGAACTGGATCGCCGTCTTTGCGCCAGACTCCGACTGGGCGACTGCGTACGCATCCAGGAGATTGCTCTCCGAGAAGATCTTCAGCAGGTCACCTAGGGCAGGTGGAGATGAAGCATTGACGAGAAGGCGGCCATGCAGCTGCGTCAACACCTCAGTAGCATTGCCGACTAAGGAGCAAACCCCTGCAGCATGCCTCCTAAGTTGGGCGCAACAATCTTTCAATGCGTCCACTCGAGGAGTCCCAGCAAGCTCCAGGGGGACACCCAGAAGGCCTAAGAATAAAAAAAAGGGGGTGTTAGTCTAAAAAGATCTACCAAGACGAGAAGAGGAGCATAGAAAAGTACAAACTTACCCACAAAGCGCTCAGCAAGGGGACGAATAAAGTTGACGAGATTGGCATCCGCCTTGGCACCAGCATCCTCCAAGTTCTTGAGGGCATCCTGGGCAACCGCAAGTTTTCCCTCGAAGTCAGCATTTAACATGCGGGAAGACTCGAGCTCCTGCCTGGCAGTCGCCAGTTCTGCCTCTAAAGTTGCTGCCTGGGCGGAGGCTTTGTCCTTCTCGGTCTTCGAAAACTCAAGTTGAGCT
This sequence comes from Alopecurus myosuroides, assembly GCA_028641055.1. NCBI lineage: Eukaryota > Viridiplantae > Streptophyta > Magnoliopsida > Poales > Poaceae > Alopecurus > Alopecurus myosuroides. The sequence continues at coordinate 15,036 of JAPCYS010002820.1, read as the reverse complement.
GCACTACAACATTTATCAGAATCGTAGAACGGATAGAGAAAATACGAACGGAAGAAGAGAGCCGAGCTTACCTCGAAGAAGTACGTTTTCAGAAGTGAGTCGACTGCGCTCCACTCGAAGGAACGAGCAGTCGGATTCGGCAAGAACAACGCGGCGCCCAATCGCCGCAAGGGAGTCAACGAGCGACTGCAAGAAATTCAGAGATAAAAGAATTAGAAGAGAAGAATTGGAGCCTGTACCCGACTACAATCAATCGACTACAGCCTCGGGGGCTACTCCCATCGGGAGCACTGTCGTGCACCCGATAAAATCAAGAAGATGGAAAAGACAGTTTTTGAGCCTGTAGCCGATCACATATGATCGACTACAGCCTCGCGGGCTACTCCCATCGGGAGCACTGTCGTGCACCCGATAAACAAATTAGAAATAAAAGAATTTACCTGGCCTTTGGCGCGGGAGAGGGGATCTGCGGAGCTACCCGACACCTCCTTTGAAGCTGAAACCCCGGCAGTTTCATGTTCCATAGTCGCCGCCTTGGGGGCTACGCTGGGCGAATTCTGGACGGTGCCTGCAGTGGGAGCCTCACCCGCAGCCCCTGCCTTACTCCTCCTTTCGGGAGGAAGCGAAGACGCGTACCTACGAGGGCTAATGGTTTGCAAGCTGCAACAAAAGTCAAAGCATCAACGCAGATGCAAAAAGGAAAAACGTTCGACTAAGAACGAGGAGAAAAACTTACTCGTCATCTTCATCTTCATCCAGCATATCCGCATTCCAGGCGGTCTGGATAACTGGGAATGAGGAGGAAGGGGCGCGCGCTTGCAGAGGAGTAGTGTTGATGGGTTCCTTCCCGGGCGATCCCTCCAAGGAGTTGTCCTTAGAGGTGGCCTCATCACCTTCCACCCGACGGCGTTTACAACGATCGCTACCCGAGTTTCCTGCGTCATCCGAAGAATCTTGGTCGGAGCCCGAAGAAGCATCGGCGACACTGGTGTCGGCTGGGACATCCAGGTTACTCGCCAATCACTCTGAAGCCTCCGCCCCAGATATAGGAGGGTAGCAGTTGGCTACGGATAAACTCTACAAAGAAGCCATAAGAAGACAAAGGAAAAAATTCATTCGGTTGAAACTCAGAACGAGCAAGAAAATAAGAGAAGAAAAGAAGAGTGAACTCACCTCGGTTGGTGGAGGCCTTGACGCGTCGAAGGCTGCGACTGTGCAGTCGGGAAATTTCTCTCCCACCTTCAGGCTAGTGATAGTCGCGATTTTCTTCTCGAACTTGGCGTTTGAGAGGTCCTCGCGACTAACTCGGCTAGCTTCCTTAGAGCCTTGGTACTCCCACATTGTGGAAGGCCTGAGTTGCAGAGGCTGGATCCTGCGCCTGAGGAAGACGGCCGCCAGGTGCAGTCCGTTTAATACAACCCCAGCACTCTGGTCGCGAAGGGCAGCCACCCTGGCGAGTAGCGGCGCGACGACCTCGGTTTCTTCAGTCGACAACTTGTGCGCACAGGACCTCCTCTTCTTCATAACAGCGAACGGGTGGAATTCATGAGTTCCACCCGAGCTATTGTCGATGACGTAGAACCATTTTTTCCTCCATCCCTGGGCGGAGTCGATGAAGTGCATGTTGAAGTAGCTGGACTCCAATCGATCTTGGATCCCGAAGCCACCCGTGCGTAGCGGCTCGCCAGGTTCGGAGTCTACATGCGATTTCTCGCGGAAGATCCGAACCTTGAAGAGAGCCCTCCAGAGCCCCCAATGTGGGCGAATGCCTAGGAAGCATTCGCAGAACACGATGAAGCACGATATGTGCTGCACCGCGTTCAGGGGAAGATCGTGAAGCTGTATGCCATAGACATACAGCAACCCGAGAAGAAATGGATGGAGGGGGAAAGAGAGGCCACGCGACACATGGTCCGCAAAGACCACGCGTTCGTTCGCTTGCGGGTTGAGTACCTCCTCCTTCTTGCCGAGGCGCACCCGCTTCTCGGACTCCGCTGGCAGCAGTCCTTCCCGCTGCATCTCCTTGACGCTTTTCGCCGTGGTGTTGGGCGACCTCTAGTCGCCCGAGCGCGGCGCAGGTTGCGCTGAAGCTTCCCCGGATGCGGAAACAGCAGCGCCGCGTTTCTTTCCACCGGCCATGGCTGACAGCACGAGCTTGAGGAGAGGAAGAAGACGGGTGCGAAGAAGAAGATGGATTGGAGACGAAAGCTGGGAAAGTTTTACCGCAGCACAAACCCCCGTACTTATACACGGAGCGAATCAATCCTGGCCACTCGATGCACCACGTGTCGCACATCGCTGCCACCACGTGTGAAGATGAAACGAAGGGGTGGTGAACGTTGTTTCCTGCCATGATCTCAACAGAAGATCATGCGCATTTACTGCGCGGTTTGCGTGAAAACCAGGAACGACGTCTCGTTTCCCGGTCAAAAAGCTGACCATGTGGGCCAACCCATCTGCTCGCACTCCGTCACGTCCCATCGGGAGGAGAAAAGTGCGCCATGACGTCATAGTACGCATCATCAAGACAAAAAAGTTTCGAATGGAAAGTTCAAACGCGAAAATGACTTCGTATGAACAAAACTCCTTCGAATAAAAACAATTCTTTCATGAGCAAAGAAGCAAGACCTCTTTAAACAAGAGAAAAATACTCTACACACGAAAACTCTTTCGTATGGGTGCAGCATCCCAAACATGAAAACTCTTTCATAGGGGCACAAAAAATTCCTAACACGAAAACTCTTTCGTATGGGTCTACTAACTTAAACAGTTATTCGAGTAGGTAGAACCTACCTTTTTTCACTCACATGATATTCTTACATCATAAAAACCTGGATTGTTCAGCCGACTAGGCACATCTGGATGCCATATTCTTCGAATATGAAGGTAAGACCCGAAAGATCATTCTTGAGGGCCTGGAATCGAACTCAAAGGCTGCGTCCTCCGGTATAATTCTGTGTCAACAACACGAAGAAAAATCCTAGCGGACGCGCCGGGTACCCCCATAGGTTAAGTTCGACTTGATAAGACCACAACGGCCCAGTCGCAACAATGACCTTATCGGGTTCGAGTCGGAGGTCTCGAATCTGTGTAGGCCCGGACTGTTTTTGCCCTAGTCGCAATTAATTGGCCCTGATCTCTCGGGAGAGCCAAGTTACCGTGCCACATCCTTCTGCGATAAAAGCCGTACAAACAGGCACTCGTATTGCTCGATACTTGAGTGCGAAAAACTTAATATACAGGATATTCACCCTCTAAATGACGAAACAATCGAGTTGGTTATCCGCAAGAAAGAAGACCAAGAAAGGTTTGACCGTCTACTCGACTGGAAACATCCCACTCGAGCAAACGCTCGGGGGCTACTGACGAAGATATGGATTCTGGACCCTGCGGGTAAGGACACCCCATCTCAGGCCCAAGAAGAGGAGCCCTTGGAGTATTCCAGAAGGCACACGAGAAGCCTGTCCGTATTACCTTGCGGGTTAAGTTAGGAAACATGTAACCGACCTAAGGTTAGAATTCGAGTCCTCTCCGGGTAGGGTTTGGGACCTGGCCACCTATATAAGGCCAGGAGAGCCACCGGTAGAGGACCAAGCAACACCGCACCATCGAAACCTTGAATTCGAGGTCCTACTCTCGATTCGAGTACCACCATTGTAACCGATCTTCTCATCAATACAGATCGACAGGAGGCAGGAGTAAGGGTTTTACCTCTACAAGGGCCCCGAACCTGGGTAAATCTCGCCCCCTGTCTAGCCGACGATTCCACCAGTGCTCATGGGTTCTCCTAATCGAAACCCGATAGGTTCACCGAAGGGATTTGTAGAGTCAGAGATTCGACAGGAACTATAAAAGCTTCTTCAAGCAAAAGGAAAAATTCACCAAATGTGATAAAGTTATAAGAGTTATACCTAAATGATATTTGTCATTATTACTATTATCTCTTGTGTATCAATTGCTAAAATTATCTTATGCATTCGACATAGGAGCTGCGGAAAGTAAGGAGACGGAAGAATAAAGGTATTGATGAGCGTCAAGCTAGGCGCATAAAGGATAATCCAAGGATGAAGAGATCTCCACTTTTATTTTTACGATTTGAAAGATTTATGAGCTTTGGCTCAAGTTATTGTAATAAGGTCACATGTTTGGTGACGTAATACTCCTGTGGATTAATAGGACGAATTCCTTGTTATCTTATGAGAATATTATGGATCACTCCCTTTGTTGATGATCAAGTTACAAAATCTTTTGAAGTAGTGAAATATCATTTGTTCAGAAATATTGTGTGATTGAGTTCAGACCACCTTCGTGTGGCACTATGATTTCAAACACATCATACACGTGATGAAAGTTTGAGATATTGAGTGCAACACTTAATAAAATTTACACTTTGTTGAAGTGATAATTTATTTAAGTTTTCAAGCACATACAGAAGTCAACAAGAAAAGGTTATTGATGATACTCTCGTCAATAACAAAGGACTTCACAAAAAGAATTAGAAGTTATGTCTTAGTGATGTCTTGAAAGTTCTAAAGTCATAATTTGACTAAGTGAGACAAAGTCAAACACTAAAAAAGATCTTTTTTCAAATAGTTCTAGATATTACCCATGGAATATTATAGTAAGTTATATTTTATTTTAGCACAAAATTATTGCCTTTACTATGTGTCATAGTTTTGAAAGATAAACTACAAAGAGACATTTTAATCTTAGAATCTAAAAGGCTTCTGGAATACTGAAACTTGATCCTAAGATTAAAGAACAAAGTTATACTTTGTTGGTTGTTCCAATTTTACAATTGAAATCCTTATGTAAAACCACAACATAAGTAACAAATTTGTTACTAGGGATGTGTGATTCTTATGGAATTAATTCCTTGTTGAACTTAGTGGGAGGATGTTATTTCTTGAAGGGATTAATGAATCTCCAGAAATAGTTATCAGAGTTGTGCAAGCAGAAAACTTCCAATTGATAATTCTTTTAGACTAATACCGAGAGACATTGCGGTTTGACGCATGGCTGCTTATCAAAAAAAAAACTTAACCAAGAAAGCACATAAAAGTTTCAAGGCAACTTGAATAAAAGATGTGCATGTTTTTATTAAAGATGACCTAAAACATCCAAATAACTTAGAGTCAAAAATTATTTTATACCATTTTGTTCAAGTTGAAAAACCTGAAAGAATTCCCGTTGGAATAAAGATATCAAAAAGATTGCTTTGTCTTAAATAGTTTTATGAAAAAAAATCAATAGTTGACTACTAAAGATTTCATGATCTGTAGCAAAGCTTTATCGATCCATATAATAAGTCTATACGAGAAATTGACAAAAAAATAATCCATTGAAGGAAAATTGATCGAGTTTGTGTACTAAATAAAACTCGAGGGCTTTTGTTAAATATATAACTAATTATACAAGGGATAAATTTGTTTATACGAATAAAAACCGTTGGTATAAAATTTTGGAATGGCAATATAATTTATGACGTAAAACAAGAGTTGTTTTGACTTCATGAAAAGTTATAGAAGTCTTGTTTTCTTTAAAGTCAGTGGGAGTGATATTTTGATGATATCTAAGTTATTAGAAATCATTAAAGGACTTGTTTGACAGTAAATATGTATCATTGGAAATATTATTTTCTGAGATACATGTGATTGCAAAGTTACTAATTCAGAAACTATTTAAATCCTAACAATGAATTAATATAGGGCTTTCAGATAAATATGCATGATGTTTTGAATAAAAATTTGAAACTTGAGAGAAATAGGTTCTCAGAAGAAATAAGGATTTCGAGTGCAAAATCCAAAGTTGTAAAACAATGATGAGTAATGATCAAATGATTTATCATTTATGATCATGGTAGAAATTCCTCAAACAAATGCATTCTGTCAAAACATGTGAAAATAATAATTATTGGAGAAATTGAATTTTACAAAAGTTCAATTAAACTCCAAATTATTATAAGTATTCAACACAAAAAATACTTTGAAGATGTTTCTTCAAAAAAAATGGGGAATACACTTAAAATGTAAGAGATACATCATAAGAAATAACTTATGGGATAAGTACATAAGATTAAATGGTACTTTTGTGATAAGTATAGACCAATGATTAAGATATAGTCTTGTGATTATATGAATAGCAAGGATTAAAGATGCCTAACTGATTTAAGCATATATTTACGAACAAATACAACAATACCCTTAAAGGATAAAAATTTAAATACTTCTAATATTTTGGCTAACAATTCAGTATATGGACGAGGTGTGGTATTTCAGAAAAGATGCAAGATGATTTGTGATAAACGATGAAATGGTATTCTTAGTTGAAATACAAAGGTTTCACCTAGAATAACCTAGACTGTAGTTGATCGTATGATCAAGGGGTATTATGAAAGAAAGAGTTTCTTCATAATACATAGGGTACATACAACCTCAGAAGGGATTGATGATTGCATGAGTCTTCACTTACATATTCTAGATGTTCAATGAACTTATACAAACAAATTTTTGCCAGTTTTGCAAGTGGGAGACTGTTGTATGTATGTCCAAAAAACAATAATTGTTATACATCTGTTTCATAATTATGATTCATATTACTATGCTATAACTCACGTGGTTCCTGAATATGATATTCAGAGGAAAAATAACGCTCACGTGTAGTAACATGAACACGGAAATAAACCCTAGTCTTGCCTTTTACGACTAATTCATTGGATGCTTGATGACTATCTTTTCCTGGTCATGGACATTGCTCCTATCAGCATCAATGAATAGCATATTGTTGGAAGGGGGAAATATGGCTGGCTATTCCCTCCGTACATTTATATGCTAAGAGATTCCACTAAGACATATTTGTCCTTAGAATCATATCACAACACGGTTATATTAGAATGCATCCTTTGACCATGAGGTTATCGGGACGATATATTCTGAAGGTTTTACTTTGGTACCATCAAGAGTCACACCGTAAACTGGGTGAACATAAAGGTTGCCACTGGGTAATTCAATGAGTATATTACCTTGATAATCTGTGATGGGAATTACTCCTCCGTAAAAAGAGAGATACATGCCTAGGACCACTCGGTATTCTTGATAAGTTCTGCAGACAATGCATGATGATGATACATCATGTGGGATATAATAATACAATAACCAGTAAAAGGAAACTTATCGTTTAACGAGACAAGACAAAGGTATAAGTGAATCATAGATTGTTTCATGGAAATACCGGAATCCATAATATCAGGTGATTTCGGTATCGTGAGTAATGGGAGTACTGTATAATATCCAAAAGGTTCATCAGTTTTATTCGTATAATGTGGGTGTCAATATGAGCGTCCATGGCCCCGGTATTGATTATTGAAAACGAAAGAGTTTCCAGTTTCATGTCCACACACTATCGAACCTGTAGGGGAAACACACTTAGTTTGAGCTGATTTTTGTGTATAACGGTAGGTCCGGATCAATTAGAAGTATCATCAGAACGATGTTTCTACGTGATAGATATATTTTATATACCAGAGAGAATTTATGTTGTGGGCACTGGATGTCCCAGAGTAATAGAAACCGATTCTATTACTACCGGAATTTATTCTGGAGTTATTATGAGAGAGAAATTGAGGTTGCACGCTTTACGGAGCAAATACAGGGGGCTTGAGATGTCCCGGGGTGTCGGAAATATATTTCAGACATTGTTAGATAATATCGATGATTTTATCTAAAGGGGTCATATGATCCCAGAAGAGCTTCGGTGACTTTCCATGAAGGGGGGAGTACCGGAGGGAGGCAGATTTCCTCCTCATGGCCACACCCTATTTTTGGGGCTGCCAGGTGGGCCCTAGTGGCATCACATATTGATACTAGTCATCCAGGTATTTTTTTTATGAATTTATTGTAGAGAAAAAAGAGAAAAGAAAAGGAGAAAAAGGAAATGAGAGGGAGGCGGTGTTGGACTCAGCCTCACCAATCCGAGTTAGGCTAGGAGGATGGTGTGGCCACCACCTCATGGTGCGGCCAAGCCTCTGCTAGCAGAATTAGGACTCCTCTCCTCCTTTGGCAAGTCTCCCTCTTCCTTCCACAAGGGTTAACGCAAAACACACAATTGGATCTCAAACCTCTCTTTGTCTCTTTAAAAGAATTATACGGTCTAATTAGGGCCCCTCTAATTGAATTAGAGCTTCCTCTAATAGGATTTTGAGGCGTCCTCTCCCGATTAGATCTAGTTTATAATTACTTTCTCTCTCTTACGTGTTGAGAACTCCACCTTCATATATACCTTCCACGTATAGTTTTGGATGACGAAGCACTGCATAATTGACCCAGACGTATGTGTGCATATTTTCAAAGGGGTAACACGTGAGACTCTCACTCTGCTGGATCAAGGTGCTCGATACGAGAAGTCGGCAACATCCTCACCCACGGGTTTGTGCGTGAGGATCTTCTATAGGCTTCATCGACATCGTCAACGACTTGTCTTCCGCTACTATGGAGTATGTTACATGATCTCGGGAACAAGATCTTAGAATTAATACTCGTATCTAATAGAAAGGTCTTGGTTGTTGTGTAGAATGCTTGGTGAAATTATTTAAATTCCCGTTGCGCAACCCAGCAAGAAGACGTCATCGACTGCCGCCATCCATGATGTGATGGTCGTGTATGTAAAGGAGGTTGCGATGTTGGCCGCGAACATAATGAAGATGCACGCCGATATCGAAGAAAGGTGGACCACCTTCCTTGCTTTGGCGAATGAAAAAGTGAAAGGTACACAGAAGACCGAAGAGCGCTCGATCATGGGCATCAACACGGTCGACATGAGTCCTGATCAAAAGGTCTATTTTCATACTGAAAGAAGGTGCATCACGGCGGCACACATGGTGATGGCGGCGGCGGCTCAAGAGGAAGGGAAAGAAGAAGACGAGAATGAGGAAGAGGAGGGGGGAATGAATCTGCATGCACCGTTTTTTATGACCGAACTTGTGTCTGCCAAGGCGGTTAGTTGTCATGTGACCGGATGTGAGTCGGACATACTTTCACTTGATCACCGTATATGTTGAGGACCTTCTATTTTTTGTTACAAATTCTTAAAATTTGATCGGGGCTGCCTTTCAGGGGTCGGTCAGTGGGTGCAACACCAACAATACGAAGACACATGTCCACCCTATAAAAAGACACAATTAAAGATGCCAGACACAAATTTAATAACTAACGGTAGTGATGCTCTAAAACAAAACAAGTTTAAAACGGTTTTTCTAAAGGGAGTGTCTATGTAACAGTCGATCGAGAATTTCTTATGTCTCAGTCAACATGTGACGTCATGAATTTCGTCAGGTTTCGTACGGTCGCTATTTGTCCTTCCCTCGCATGTCTGTTTTTGTATAAGGCCCGTTTCTGTCTTCTTTCCTATTTCCACTTCTGTACAGGCCTTCCTATCTCTCTTTGTCTGAAAATGTTGGGACTTTGGACCTCACCTGGGCTCGACTCTGTCCCAGTGAGAGAAACCAACGCTAGCTTACCTGTTGAGAAAGAAAGAGCCATCGTTTGTGACAGTTTCTGGACTCTTCTATGTTTCTCTTCCTGTCCTTCTGTCCTTCGACCCTCGCTGGTGCAAGAAGCAAACACAACCGATCAAAATAGCAGGAAGATAAAAAACGAGATCTACTGGCCCCCATCCCTTCCCCCCTCCTCCTCTTCCCCTCCCCCTTCCCTTAGTTGGAAAAAGGTGCAAGTAGACGCTAGCTGCGTGTTTTCGAGTGGAAAGCTACAACTAGGTGAAGTTCCACTTTTCTGATGCAAAAAAAGGAGCAAGTAGGTTCTAGCTGCGTTTTTTCAAGGGGAAAATCAGCACCTAGGTGTAGTTCCACTTTTTCGATGCAAAAAAGGAGCAAGTAGGGTAAAAAAAATGTGCAAGTATAGACTAAAAGTGTCTTCTTCCCGATTATAATGTTTGAACTACTATACCATAGTGCTCCGAACAAAACTTAAAAGGTCTGAAGCAATAAAAACACATCATACCTCGAAACCATCTATTTTCATCTTGTCTAGAAAAGTGTCTTTCCCTTCACTTGGATAACTCCTTGATCTTGATTGCGAACTTAATTCAGGCAACTCGTGTGTTGAAGGAGACACACTATTCAAATTGATTACTGACAGAGGTTCTTTGCTGGTACTACTATTAATACCATTATACATTGAATCTGGTTCATCCTTACCTGTAAAAAAAGGTAAACAATGAGAAAAATTACACATACTGCTTCCAAACAAAAAGAAGATGAGTTGATACAGATTTCAAACAAAAAAAGAGAATAAAAATAGCTCACTTGTGTTTTTTGTTGTTGCGAACATGGCGTGGTTCTTGGGTGGTGTTCTGAAACTTGCGTTTACATTATCTTCTTCGAAATCTTCTTTTAATTCATTCTCTTGAGAACCTGATAGAAGAACAAATGTATATACCGGGTTTGAAAAATAACATGGCAAAACATATTTTCTAGAACTGAGAAACTAAAAAGATTGTTGGAATTTACCTCTTGCTAAATTAGCATCATCGTTGTTCAACAAGTGATTAAGGCTTACCCTAGTGTTACTTTCTGATTCATTATCTTGTGCTGTTTTCACATTTTCATTCTTTTTTACAAGAAAACAAAAAAGGTTAAAAAAATCAAACAGACATACAACCAAAAATAAAAAGAAATGTTTATACTCTCAAATATTTACGGGATGTTATACCTCATTGTTTCCATCAGTTGGTATCTTGTTTTCTTTGGCCTTATTGTCAATCTGTAACTTGCATAGAGCAGTGTTGACGTGTAAAATACGATCATCTACCCTTCTAACAAGCAAGTCAAACGGTTTTTTGGTTTTAGGCTCAACAAGCCGTGCCATAATCTGGAATGGATCGAATAACACAATTAAAAATATATTTTCAACTTAATTATAAATACAGATTGAACTGGGAAAAGAAGTGTAGAATACAGAGAGAAAAAGTTGTACCTGTTTTGTTGTAGTTGTTGTTTACTCCTTAGTACATCTTTCTTTAGGTTTCAGAGTTGAAGTGGCAGATTGTTGGCTGCCATTAACTGAATCTCTGTGGTGGATCGGTATCAATGCTTTGCCTATACATACATAAATACATCAAAAATAATTAGGGTACCAAAAAGTGCAATATACAGAAGACCCATTACTACAAAATTATACAAGTTGTTTTCCAGCAGAAAAAAACTACGTGTACTAAACAAACCTTGGTTTTCGTTTAAGTTGTTGCTAGTGTCGCTTGATGGTAATTTGACTGTACTGCCATTCGACTTGGTTTCGTTTCCTTCTGAGCAATTGATTTTCTCTGTGCTTTGTGAGAAATTAGATATACACATGTTCTCTATTAAGCATCCGATAACACTCGTGATTAGGCCTTGCATCTTTGAACTAGTGTTTCGTGTTTCGTTGATAGAATAATGCTTAAACAGTGAGCATATGCTCTTTGTGGTCTACATGACATAGAATTGCTAGTTAAGTGTATTTAGATAAAAAGATTGGTATATGGAAAAGAATACAACAAGAAAAACAAGTACTAAAAAAATAATTATAAATATTAACCTTGTCATTAAAAGCACATTGCTCAAATTATTGTATATGGTTCCTCAGATGGTCAACAGACTCAGCAATGTTTTCTTCAGTATTGACATTCCCTAGTACATAACATGTTTCGCTAATATGCTTGATCCTTTTGTACAAAAAAAAGGAGGAAAGGAATTATTATACAAAATGAAAAAATTGAGTTATGTATTTCAAAAAATTAAAGAGAAAAGGCAGAATAATATAACATAATTAGAACAAATTTGTTTGGCCATTATATAACTTATAACTCGCTTTCCATAGAAATTGTCTTTGTCCAAATCAAGGTCAACAAAGTCTCTTATCATGCTGCCTTTCCAGACATTAATTCTTGGTATGGTTGATTGGATAAGACCTTCTCCAAAATCCAGAAAATCCAAATACCGAACCTGAGGTGTAAGAAGACAAAACAGAGAAATGAAATTAAAATTCCTTAAAGAAAAAAGAACAAATACAAAAGTAGAAAAATAAAAATAAAACAGATAAAGGAACAATAAGATATAAATAGAAAATAAAAACTAACCGCGAAGTAGTAATTACACATGGCTAGAGTAGACGAATGTCTATGGTACTTATTTATGTAGAAGAGGTTCCATTTATGAACATATTGCGCCCAATCTTACGAATTGATCTTCTCAACCTGGATAAGGGCAGGAAGATATGAGGTGCTGGGTTTTGTGCTTGATGTTGGGCAGAAGAAAGATGACAATGCTACAACCAATAGACACCTTAGGAACTCATCCTTTTCCAGCTTCTCTTTCATAATTTTGTCACCAAAGAACTTGAGTGTTGGCATCTCGGTTAATCCAAAGAGCTGTAAGAATTCTGTGGTTGAAGTCTTTGTCTCAGCCGGAACATGATCCCCCGTGGTCTTGATACCAAGCACATTCCCAAAAGACTCATCGGTGATCGGAATGGACCTCTGGTTAAAACTCATCTCTTCACTGTCGGCATCGACATGGTCTGCCAACCACTGGACAAAGGACCATGGTACAAAACCATCATCCAACTCAAGGAGAGCACCAAATTCAGCATCATCCAAACTCTTTAATACTTGAATAAGATAGGTCACACTGTATCTGCTTTTTGCAATTGACACATCTTTATCAACAACTTGCCGTCCTTGTCTGCGTTCACGAGTTATTTTCTGCATGATTCAGATAACAGAAATAAAAATTACAAACACATGCAAAGGGGAGGTGGACAAAATAAGATGCGCAGGCAATCTATATAGGTACAAAAATAAAAACAATAAAAAAATATGTCCATAATGAATTCTCACCTTCCGTTTAGCATTATCAAACTTGCTTTGTGCACGAGACTGTTTGAGGGTCCTTGTAACCTGAAAAAAATATGTTTGTTGAACATAATCAAGCATGGAAAACAATGTTTACGAAAAATGTTGAAAGGGCATTACTATAAAAAGATTGCAGATTAAATACTAGACGAAAAATGATGAGTATGAAGCGTAAAAATAACTTACAATTTTACTCATTGTTTCTAATAACACAACATCATCATCTGATTCAGAAGACCCCTCGTCAACACTTTCGAACTTGTCTTTACGCTTGTCCATTTTGGTTTATTTTTGCCACTCTTTTCTCAACTAAAAAGAAAAACACAAAAGAATAGATTTAGTATACATCAGATAGACTACAAATAGATGCTTAACATGTCGATATACAGTACAAGCATGGCAGAGTCAATTGAGCTTCAGTTGAAAAAATCCAGTCAACAAATCAAACCCAAAAAGAAGCCGGGCTGACGCACAACACAAAATGCACTATCGTTACACAAAAAAAATTTAGCACAGACAACAAAAAAAGTATAGATGCATACCATCAGCAAAACAAAACAAAAACAGATAATGTCCCCTCGCAAAAAAAAACTGAATTAAGTATGTGCAACTTGAAATGAACACATGCAGATATACAAATAAGGAGACTCGTATGAAATGCTCATCACTAAAAATGTTCAGAAATAAACTCAGAACACACTGTTCTCTGAACCATTCCAGACCCCCAAAATCTCTTGTCTAATCTAGTAAAAATACAAAAGCTAGGACCCCTCTGGTCAGGAAAACATCACTAACTCTGAACCATTCCATTCCTCACCACCCCCCATTCCTTCCGTTGTGCTCTCTGTCAACAAAAACAACACAAAATAAAAAGACAACAACCCTTCTGGTGATGTAACTAGTGTGCTTTCACCAAGAAAAACACACATAATTGGTACAAAAATACACACTGTGCCATGCTCCTCATGCTGAATCTGGTGTCCTATCTCTACAAACCAACAAAAAAACATCAGAAAGACATACTACACTGATCTCAAGCACATTAGATTACCAAACCTCATACCAAAGCAAAATTCAAAACATACATACAGACCACACAGCTCAAAATGAGGGGGACACTTTGCTAGATCTCACATAATCACATGCCGAGCCTGATATCAGCAAATCTTCAGTACCTGACAAGAAGAGAACGGCCACTGACAGAGACAATGCTCCCAAGTTCTGCCCACAAGCTCCCCCGTCCTCTTCTCTCTACCCTGCTCTCTTCAGCTCGCGTAGAACAACGCAATAAGGGATCGATTCCCGCAGAAAAAACAGAGAGCGGTGGAACCAGTACCCGCAGGGAAACGACAGTTCAACGACCAGCTCCCCGGCGTCTTCACTCCGCCTTCCTCTTCGCTACTCTCTTCCCCCTACCGTACAAGGGACCAAATCCATGTAAATCCCCCATGGAATCCGCATAGAAAACCACATCGGCTGAGCTCAAAACGACCGCCCGCACAGAATACACGTAGTACCTGAACCAAATCGACCAGGCGGCTGAGCTCAAAACGACCGCCCGCACAGAATACACGTAGTACCTGAACCAAATCGACCAGGCGCCGCGGAACGGCGAGGCCCCAATCACCGTCGACGAGCTTGCCGTCTTTGTCGCCCTCTCTCTCTCCTTGCGTGTGCTCTTTGCCTCCCCTTCGAATGAAACGGTCACGAGACAGGGACACGGGGAAACGGACAAGCCGCACCGCGGGGCGGCGAGGCCCCAATCACCGTCGGCGAGCTCGCCGTCTTCATCGCCCTCTCTCTCTCCTTGTGTGTGCTCTTTGCCTGCCCCCTCAAAGGAAACGGTCACGACACGGGGAAACGGACAAGCGAAATGAAACGATACAGGCGTGCGGCGGAAACTCAACAGGGACACGCAGACAAAAGACAAAACCGCACGAATCTTAGAGTCCACCATCGGACGGTTCGAAGAGTCGACCGTGACTTAAGAAATTCTCGGGTGCCTGAGAATTATCAATTCCGTTTTCTAAAACATCTAGAAACAGTCGGCTACTTTTTTATTTTTTTGAATCGCACTCGGCTACTTTTTCACATGCAGCCCGTACAACCAATCGTTACTTCCTGCTTGGATCT